>JAOBRG010345202.1:0-14054 GCA_027574985.1 Umimayanthus nakama | reverse complement strand
CCCACCCCCCCCCCCCCCCCCCCTCCACCACTAGCAAAATTCTGGCCACGGGCCTGTAGTTATAAAGCACTTTTGTAATACGCTCCAGTGACCACGAACAAGAACTTTGAGTCTGAGTCGAGGCCAGAGGAGCGAAAATGCAGCAAGTGTATGAAACGTGGAGTTTGAGCTCGACTGAAGTTGATATTTACGGTTACTTGAGCATATTATGAAAGTGTCTGTTTCTAATATTTTTCACAAATTCCGCGTAAAATTACTCCTAAAGTGTTATTACTTCTATACATAATTAAAAAATCCAGAAAGATTTTATTTTTTCTGCCGAAACGTATGGCCACGGAGCTCCAAGTTTGTGCAAACATTTTTACCAGATAAACTTTTTAACACGTGTGTTTGTCATTCTATGTCTCTTTCTTGACCAGTTCTTGAAGCTTCCATGGTTTTGAACCTCGATGTTCTTAAATATTTTTTGTTTCAAAAGAAATTCCCGTCCGTTGCTCTTTGCTTGCTTCATAATAATCGTTCACTTCTCAGTTATTTTGGGTTTCCATCAACAAGGTGTGATATGGTATGTTTTTCGTCCGCTGAAGTGCAATGCTAACGTTTCCAGCGTTAGCCGCTTTTCGTCAGAGCTGTTTGATTGTGAGAAAATTAGTGTTCAAATAGTGCGGTATAAATTTATGTGGAGCGAAATGTCGGGTCGATCGCATTTCCCTGCAGTCCTTCAGTCTGCTCTGACAAAAGGCTGACCTTCGAAACGTCATTTTTTTTTGTTTATTTATTTTGCAATTTTGTGCGGAGCTCAAGGTGCATAAAACAAAAGGACACAAGTTCCCTTCAAGGCTTTAGCACCGGCTCTAAACCAAGCACCGTGGGCAAAAAACGTACCATTTCAACCTCTATTTATCAAAACCCATCTTCAGCTTAATCGCCAAAGCAGAAAAACCAGTCTTCCAGAACTAAATGTTTGACAACATTTAGATAGAGACGTCCGTAGAGACGATGGGGAAAGAGTTTATGTGGAACAAGCACTTGGGCTTTGTCCTAACTTGTCCGTCGAACCTGGCACCGGGCTGCTTGGCAGTGTGCATCTTAAGATCCCCCTTGTCAGCCAACAGCCTGAGTTTGAAACGACTCTCGAGGAGCTTCGGCTGCAAAAGAGAGGTACTGCAAATTTGAAATCTGTTGAAGCGTCTTTAATCATGAAATCCAGTTCATTGATGCCTTAAAATCTCGGAATCGTTTCAACTTAAAAAAGAATCAACTAGGGAACTAGAGTTATACAAATGTATTAGCTAGTGAAGTCATTGTAGATTTTCATGTTTTAGCCAATGAGGTTAATGGCTTAAACCTCTTCTTCTACTGCCCTTTTTCGCCTTCTTAACCTGTCTATTTTGTATCGATTGGGATGAAGCTTTGTAGGCAACAAGTGAAACCTTTCTTAATGATCAGTCACTAGTTTAATTAGCTATAGGCTTATATAAGTTTACATAATTAACTAATTTATGTAGCAAATTGTGAAAATACGTGAGAAAAAATAGCATAACTCCAAAAATCCTCTCGAAATGGAAGAATTATTTTAAACCCAAACAAAACTTTTGTAAGGAAACATGTCCCTGTGTTAGTATAACATACTTGGTCAAAATTCATTGATATCTACTATTTTTCAGTGAACATCAAGAATTGTTTATTTTTGGAGTTTGACATGCAAGCATAATTAGTCCCTGTCTCAAAGCATTTTCAACAACTGTTCTAACTTATATAAAAACAGCAACAAAATTTATTTTACAGATCAGATATTTTTATTCAAATAATTTCTACTGATCGCCCAAAAAGCACAAGGCCTTTCTGGAATCCCCTTTCTTTCTAGTTCTGGCACAGCTGAACGGCAAGTACAAACACGTGCAATCCTAAAAAGTGCCTTCTTAGCGGCATATATAATGAGCTCTTGTCACAACCATATTATACCTTTAGGCGTGATGTCCCCTTGGGATTTTGCAAAATTAATCTATGTTAATTTAAATGTAAATATAAATTATTCGACGATCCTCCCAGTGAGTGACAGTGTTAGTGACAGTGATAGCTATAGTGATAATGATAGTGACAGCGTTAGCGACAGTGATAGTGATAGTGGCATTGACAACGACAATGACAAAGACAGCGATAGTGACAGAGAGAATAGAGACATTTAGATTTGACTACGGATGCTATTTTTAACTTTTGAACTCGTAATGTTGATCACGAGATCTTTATCAATTCTCGTAGTGAACTAGAGAACGTCCGCAGGACTTGGCCTGAAAACTAGTTATTGAACTCCAGTCACAAATCGTTTCTCAAAGGGTCGTACTTGTAGTCAAAGACGTGCTTGTGGTCAGTTGTAAAGGTCTCTAATGGGAGTGGTTGTGAGAGCAATAACGACAGTGGTCTTGTAATAGCCAAACTACATACTTCTCATTGTTTGCAAACATTGGTAACTCTTCCTGAAGTATTTCTTCATGTTGTAGTAATTACCCAGATCTGTCCAAACACAACAACTGGATGGCCAAAGTACTCACAGAAAGTATGTATAACCGACTGTCCAACCTCAAGACACCCTCTGGCTTTACTCTTGATCAAGCAATACAGACAGGGGTGGACAACCCTGGACACCCATTTATTAAGACCGTTGGGTGTGTGGCGGGTGATGAGGATTCGTACAACGTGTTTTGCGGAAGTGTTTGATGCCGTGATCGAGGCTCGCCACAAGGGATATACTAGAGACGCTAAGCACAAGACTGACCTGAATCCTGACAACCTTAAGGTAGGAACTTGAGGTAGCTGCTCGTCTGGTAAATATGCAACACATACAGTAAACCCCGCGTACAAGAGCCTAGATTTTCCTAAGTTAGCCAAAATCGGTCCTATGCAAATGAAGCTTACCAGGAAGTTATCCTAAACAAGTTTTCAAATAGGTTTTTATTTTTAGTAAAAAGCATTGCTTGCAGCCTACAGTAGTTGCCACTGCCATTGTACTATTTTCACTGAAGAAATGATATTGGGACTACCTCACATGAAAGAAGTCTTCCATCGTAGGGTACTCGTGCGTTACTATGGAAGTGAGGCTCCATAATCATCATCAACCAAATGTTAGCAGCGACTTCACACTGAAAACCGCCTGTTTTTTCATCCCCTAACTTCCTAACTCACCTTGACCACTGCTGCGCAGTATGGGATGGCACCAGAGGGCACAAGCCCCAGGGGCCCCCCTCAGATATATTAATGCCGAGGAGTCCGACAGAGGGGCCCCTGGGGCACAAGCAATTAGTTAGTATAGGAAATACAACAGTCTGGGAAAAGTCAATGAAAACAGCGGTGCTTGTTTGGTGAAAGTACAAATAGTGATTTAAGTGTGGTAACTTTAACTACATATTCCCCTAAAGAAGAACCAAGGTACAGGATTCGATAATTAGGAGTGCTTTTAAAACTTTTAAAACTTTTTAACAGATCAGATTATACACAATCATTTTATGTTATCGTGGATACTGATCAGCGAAATAACTTTTAGTGCTCTAATAATTATCCCGCACAATACTTTCTGAGCGGACCCACGACATCAGGAAGGTGAACAAACAGACATTTGCCCGATGCCCGTGGGATTTGGCATAATGATGAGAAGAACTTCCTTATCTGGGTTAATGAAGAGGATCATTACCGCGTGATCTCCATGCAAAAGGGCGGGAACAAGAGGGAGGTTTTCACCCGCTTCTGCAACGTCTTGAAGAAAGTCAAAGCTGCCATGAAAAGCAAGGGATACGAGTACATGTGGAATGAACATCTTGACTACGTGCTGACCTACCCATCAAACCTTGGGACGAGATTGCGGGGTGGTTGCAATTTGTAAATTGAACACGTAAATTCGGAACAGTGTCTAGATTTCTGTAACGAGATACAGAGTAGTTGTTTTTTCTTGAAGCAGTATTTGTGAGTACACCTTGAATAGCCATGATCAAGGCAAAAAGCACGTCACTCATGCGCAGTAGATAATCAGCACGGTCCCACCTATATCCGGGTCTTTGTTTATAATGCCAAGCATCGCAAATTTGTTTCAAAGCCAGCTACGGCGTGCTTTCCTTCTGCTGTAGTTAGGGTCCAAAAGTGTGAGGCGCGCTGACAGGTTTTTCCGAGCTCGTTTAGCATTCAACCGGGGAGACTGGAGGGTTGTGTCTGCAGACAGCTAAAAGCCATCCCAGGTTTGTGTTTTACTTCCGTTGTATGACTCGGTCCACTATTTTCCTTTAAACACGCAACTTTACATTATGTTCCCGTTTTCACTAAATTCGTGCCGTAGCGTTTTCGTTTCGTTCTCCAAACGTATTCGCTTTTGTTGGAAAATGCAATTCGCATCCACTGTGTCGGTGTTTTGGAAAGCTCTATTTTCATCCAACCTCGCAAAAAAACGAAAGTAGCGTTTTCAGAAAGTTCCACTCTGGAGAGAGTTTTGGAAAAATTACGTTTTCGTTGATCGTTTTCACCGGATTCGTGTGGACGGAATCTGTATCCGTAAGAAAAAAAGTTGCGTTTTCAAACGAAACCGGATGGCTCGCCCCAGTCTTCTAAACTGTATCGCGGTTAGGGTATAGACTGAGACGACAGCGGACAAATCTTAGCCGGACGATGCGGTGCTTCTGGGTGGCTGTTTATGTGCACGTTGAGAGCAGCCACCAATAAGACGAATAAGGGGGCGTCGTGGGGTTATTCTACCCGGGCTTCATTTTGGCTGAAAGAGCTTTTTCAAGATGTCATTGGTTGAGGTCGCGATCATTATCGGAATTACTTCAGTTATTAAAGACGCGTGTTAACTCGGTTTCATAGCGCGCTTTTCATCGAATTCGAAGAACTTTGTTGGCCAATGTAACAATCTTCGCAGCATTTTGTAGTCATGGTGAATTCTTACCAGCTAATTTAATACCACTGTCGAACAAGGGGTTTTGATTCAAGTTAAGGATCCCTCGCTTGTGGGGAAGAAGTCCGACTCAAAGTGAGACTTCACAACACGCAAAACTTAATTAGGTTTCTGACTTTAGCTTTCTAGCTCATCCGCACTTGCAGTTCAAGTCATTAAATTATGTCCTCGAGCAAATTGTTGGTTCTTGCCCGTGAAGCAAAACATTACAGAGAAAACAAAGCAAGCATACGGATAAAAAAACGGCTCAAGCTGTGATCTCAAACCTTCACGGCCGTGTATACGGCGTGCGCACAGACCTGTTTTTGGATCAATGAATGAATGGTTTAATACAACTTTAAAACTACAGCTGAAAACCGAATTAGTTAGTTGTTGTGTTGTTTTGTTGTTAATATGTTGTTGTGTTTGCTATGCCAAGTGAAACCAATCCACTTCATGCTTTTAATGTTCCACTGTTGGATAACCGTATCTTGGCACAAAACTTGCGTGAGCCAATTAATATCTCTATTGATTGTCATACATTTGTGGTTGATTGATCATCCGCGTTCAAAACTTTTTGTGCGCGGTCAGAGTCCACACTCAAAGGAATGAGAACAAAAAAGTTCACAAAGGAAAAACACGACAAATTTCACAACCATCCTTCAAATACATATAAACCCTGTTGGAGATAGTAATGGATTTTCTATGCAGCAATGCTTTTGTTGCATGAAGGCGAATAATGAGTACCAGCTTTTAATTGGCTGATTGAGACAAAGCTTGCTTAGTTTCATTCTCGAAGGTGTTTGAAATTGAAAGCATTACGTCATCTGAAACCCGCCCATGTACAGAATAACCATAATTACTAGTATCGGCAACGAAATGTACTGCATTCATATTTGTTATGATGCATTCCAGGTAATCATATTAATGCTTACTGATGGTCTTTTGTATAGCAATACCAAGGAATAGTTACTGAAAACAGCGAAGTACGCGGCGGAAGTTACCACTAGAATACTACTCAAAGACAGCTCTTAAAGCGTTTTTGCTCCGCTGCGTAAAAATAAAGTGGCTGATGAGTTTCTTTGTTTTTGGACGAGATGGTCGGCTGATCCTCCACTCACCGAAGCTGCCAAGCTGTTATAAATCATAATGAGTTGAAAAATAGCGAGACATTCGTTGCTCATCCGTGCACTTCTTAATAAAAACGCGGCAAATCAACTTCTCCAAAGATCTTGTAAATTGAGAGTCCCCTTTTATCGTTCCGTTCTGTGAAGAAACAGTGGGAAAGTCGGCCGGACTCGCTCAGCACACTGCATATCGGCCAGGTCAGTCTTCTTGGGTTTTGATAACTTTCTAAGGTGTATCAAACTTGGTCGGCGAAACTGAAAAATTGCGGCTTTCAGATTGTATTGGTTATTTTCTCTAGAATATGAGCCATCGACATTGGAAAAGTATTTCGTAAATGACAAATCGTGCAAGCTTATTTTACTACGCAAAGATATCGCTCTTCAATTGGCTCTTACAGCGCGGGAAGTTGCAAAATGTTTCGCAGGCTATTTCTCAAAGAGATCTCTGCTCGTAGGGTATTCTCAATGAAACAACGAAACTTTTCATACAAACTAATGGGGCTACGTTTGCATGCTGGTTTCCTCTGTAGAAATGAAAGGAGTGCCTACGCATTGTTTGCGTGCTTGTTGAATAGGGAATAACGAAATTTGCATGCCGCACTCCGGGCTAACAATTTAAAGTACGCTCGTTCGGACACACACGGAGAGGAAACGAGGAGCCGACAAGACCAAGCAGAACCAAGCACTATTCTCCAGTTTATCGTTTCGAAAATGTGCCAGTACATGTGTAATATTTTCGCTTAAACCGTTTCAAAATTAAATGAAGATGTTATCGTTTGACCTTTACTCCAAACTGACCACCATCCTGTGCATTGATCCCCTCGGGGTGGTGGTGCGGAACTTGTTGTCGTCAGTATGATAATTCCATTGTTTGCCAAAACACTGAAATGTCCCAAATACTCCACGATAAAATTGTTTCAATGTTCTTCAATACTAGTGATACACGGTATCACTTTTTATTACAAGCAGATACAACCAACGGATTGCTCTAGTAGCAGCTAGCAGTTGGTTGCTATATTAAGTCTACCCCGCCTATCTATCCCCAGAAAGATTCTCCCGCGTTCGAACATATATGCATTGTATTCAAGGTTGGCCAATGTTCCGTATCTATGCGTTGGCACTAACACTTTCAAAAATGTCTTTGTTTTCGTTTGATAAATATTTTGGATTGTTTCCAGAATAAAAGAGGAGGTATCTAGGTAGTAGTTGAATTGGCTCCTGACCTTTGTTTCCTCTAGTTTTGAGTTTTAAAATCAAATTGCGGTGCTGTACTAATTCCCAAATCGAACTTTCCTGTTGAAAATTTAAGCTCAAGTGGTGCTGTACTACGTACGTCGGCGCTCTAGATCTCTCATTCCACCGGCAATATAACCACTGAGGTGAGTTATTATTGATAAGTAAACAACATACCAACGGTCCAGTATCGTTTCTTCTCACTTTTAACTGTATCACTGACGAAAAAATACTCTTATATGATTTTGTAGTCTCAATGCATCTTTCACTGAAAGAACAGCGATAAAAAAGATAGGAGTTTCATTTTGCACCTGCAACTAAGAGTAAATAGCATGTAGATTTTAAGAGAATGCTTCCTAAGTCATTGGTAGCTATCGGTTGTATAAGTCAACACTCTTGATGAACATGTTTGCACAAAAAAGTTCCGTCGTCGGTTTCAGTGATACATCGGTTTTAAAAAAGTTACAACTCAAAAGTAAAATTTAGCTTAAGAATAGAACGTTTTGGAGCATCGTTCCCTTTTTACCAACGTTTCACCGATTCGATAAAGATTAGCTTTTTGATGCAAATTCCTTTAAATATATTTCTTACATCAGCGGTCACCAGTTACAGGAATTATTTAAAAGCGCGGTAAAGCTCTTCACTTCTTCAGCTGCTATAAGACTGGTTAACATAGAGTGATTGAAACTCTCTTAAATCTGATCAACACTTTTTGTTTGAAACTTCAAAAGAAATATAAATTACCTCGGTGTCTTGATAACGTGATCGGGCTTAACGAGGAGCCTGCTTGCGAGTCAGTGATCTGCGAAGTGGCCGTGAAGCCTTGAGGATTTTTCTCCTTTTCAAGTTAATTGATAGACATTTCCTCAAAACGTTTTACGATCAAAGCAGAACGTTTCAAGTAACACCCTAGACGTATTATTTCAAAACTGATAGACACAGAAGGATGCGGTTGACCCTCTGCTCATCTCAACCGTCATTAGCGAGACCCTCAGGTTTACAGTCGTAACTTTAAGATAAAACAGCCAGCATTCCGTACGGCTCGTTCCAAGACCTTTGTCAGTTGAATTGAAAACTCCTTTGAAAAATTCGTTCCCTAAACGTGCGCGTCTTTGAACGACCGCCATGCAGATCAGCTGTCATGTCAGTCATTGGTTGTTTTCTGTCTCTCTTGAAACACTGGAGTACTCAGACATGCATAGCGAAGGGCTGCACGACTACAGAAAACCAAAGTAACTTAGCTTATCGCATCTGACCACTTGCAGAATTACACTTCGCCAATTAATAGAAAACTTCCCAGTTTAAGCACACACACATTCCGATACATACCTACACACTCGAACAACTGATTAAGCTCTATTTTATGTTATGTTACAAGGGTGCGTTCACAGTAACAACGATAATGAATAAAATAACAATGATAAAACTTGATTGTGGGTATGGTCCAGCATTTCGGAGTGCACAGACACACACACACATACACACACACATACTCACATACACACACTGGAAAACACACGCATGCACAACTCCCCCCCGCCCAACCACACACACACTAACACACACATAAGTACATACACGCATCTTAAAATACCGTAAGATAGAATTCGACAATGCATTTGTTATATGATAATCTTACTGCCAATATAACTTATTAGCATGCATTTGAAGGAAGTGTGTTTATGGTTTATGACTCCATTCAAGCATTGAACGGATGACTTGACAGTTGTTACAATCACTGATTTTAGTCAAGAATATAAATCAAACTGGGCATTTCAATAACTTCCCAACATGTTTTAGTATTCGAGTTTACAGGCGCGTTGTCCGTAGCTAGGTGTTGTTACTATGACTCTGAAGAATCTACTTGCGTCTATTCACAAAGTAGCTGTACATATTGTTCCAGAATATAAAAACTTACTGGCAGTATTTGAGGCCAGTTCTAGTCTGTACTCTATTCCAACTGAGTCCATGGTAAGTTTTCGTGTTGTATCATTTTCAAGCCGGGCCGGCTGAGTATTTTAATCCTTTCTGGAGGTGTGTTACTCCAGCAAGTGCGTCACGTTCTCGGCTTTTTATGTATGCCTACTAATTTGGGTATTATGAATATGCACACTGTTCGAGATGTTAATTAAGTCAGCTATATTTTTAATTTTCCTTAAGCGCTGGCAGGGTCCCAAATCCTAGACTACCGTATAAGAAACCGTGTGAACGTTTGGCAGAGACAGCACGCCGAAAATTACGTCCAACCACCAACATTTTATTAAAAAGTAGTTTTCAACAACTTTGCCTGTTGAACAAACTCAGTGCACGGTAAGTCATAAAATTTCTTCCCATATTACTTCATACAAAATAATATCCCATAAAATTGTAATCAGAAAAACGTAAGTTTCTTATTGATTCCAAAGATAAGTCTTCATGGCATACAACAGTTTGGTCCAAAGCTATGAACTGCTCCACTTTTTTCGTCGTTTTCACGAGCGTACAAACCGTACGCAGGGGGAACGGGGTTCAAAGAAAGGTGTTCACTTTTTCCAAAACTTTAAAAATGACGATCATAATTTTTCTGAAAAACCGTTTAGTAATAAATAACTCAACAAGAAGTTTTATATTGACCTCAAACACGACACTTTCTTCAGTATCATTGCTCGTTGTATGAGAACCATAGCATGCCGTGACATCTCTTTCCTTTATGGCACCCAAGAGCATTCAGTGCTGGCCGGGTTAGCCTGGCCTTCTTTGACTGTGATATCGGACGAAGCGTTGGATACACACTTCTTTTTTTTGTAAGAACAATTTTATAAGAGCAACGAGGCTCAAGTTTGCCCAAAAATAAAGAACAAGCTAAGAAAAATTGAGACTCGGCTTCAGATTCAAATTTATTGAAAAACACTTCATCACTCGTAGGGTTTCCTTGCAGGTTTTTCTGCAGTTACAAACACTAAGTGGGCAGAGAAGAAAATGAAAACTGTGCCGTACAAATCTTTTTTAAAAACATTTTACCTTTCATGACAGTGCTGAAGTGCACAACTGACAGAATGGAAACAAAAGCAATTTAAGAACAATTAGGGCTTTAATTGTGCAAAAACCTTTTTGTTCTTAAAAGAACAACAAAGATCGGCAAAAAATTTATTGTTATAAAAAAAATGTTGTAATGCTTTTGCATTAAGAGCGTCACTAGCTCGAAAAGTTCTTGTTGAGCAGAAATGATACGGTTCACAGTTCACAAGAAACCGACAAACGATTATCAAAGGTTTGCAAGGCTTGATTTTAAGGAAAATTTCTGGTTTTACATGGGGCAAGCAAAGGCTTATTGTGCGGTCGTTCTTCGCAAGCCGGTCTGAGGTTGTCCTATGCCAGTTGAGTCAAATACCCCAATGAGTTATTTTCTAGTCTTTAATTTGCTATGGTAACTCAAGTGGTGTTGTTTCGTTAAAAAAAGATAAAAATAAATGAATGAAGGCAAGCACTCGGCAGCAAGGAGAACTCTGGGTGACGTCTCTAGTGAACGATAGAGAGATAGACGCCTCTTTTTCTGTAAAACTTTGGCTATAGTTTAAAATGCCGTGTCTCGTTCTAAACAAGGTTTTGATTATACACGGGTTTTTTTTATAAGAACGAGTAACTATCGGCTTAGCCTGTGCTGTTCTTAATTTTTCGCCGGCGATTTCAACCTCAAATTGTTCTTAAAATGTTCTTATTTCCTGATATTTTTAAAAGTGAATTAGTTTCCCGGAAAACACATGTAAAATGGCACTAAGAAGTATGTGTTTGAAACTGCCAGTTTACAGCGTTCGCAAACGTGACGAGCTTGCTTATAGCTGTTCCAGCACCCGATGGCGATGACCAAGCTAAATTCTGACAAGTTTTGTGTTCATTTGCATCTTAATCTGTGTACATGGAACAACTAAGTTTCTTAAATTTTTCTGATCAAAATTCAGCCTGGTGATTGTTCTTAGCTTGTTCTTAATTTTTGGGCAAATCTCAGCCAGGGTGAGATTTGCTCTTATAAAAAAAAAGCGTGTACTCTAATGTTCGGGTATTCACTACTTACGACGCTTAGGGCATCGGGCTGCTTTGTTTAGCTACTGCAGGTGTCATGGCGTTCAAGGCCCAGGTTAATCAAAAGTGACTTAAAGTTAAACTTAATCAATGGTTAGGCGAAACTTTCAAGTTAGGTTCCTTTATTTTGAAACACGCCCAGTCGTTCTAAAGTATTAATGAAGTACACTCCACGGAAACACAATTACGTAAACCAGAAATGACAGCCCAAATTGATCTTTAAGGAGGTAAACCAAATCGCGGGCTAGAAATCGAGCCCTTGGTTAGATCAAGCTCACTTTTGAACAACCGGGACCAGTTGGTGCACACTAAATTTTTTCGAGGTTGTGACAAGACGCACGGAAAAGAACAGCTTCTGACAAAATTTTGTTTCCTGTCGCATGAGTTCTTTCCACAAGCAGAACAGTGCATTAACATAGTTTCTTCATCACAGCGCAACCATTCCCTCTGTCGCGGATTCAACAGCCACGCATGTTAAAACGAACGATCAGATCGCCGGCTTGCTCGTTCCATCCTCAGCTTCCGCATTGAGTTGCCGACTTCTCATCACTAAATTTAATTTTCTCAGTTGGTGTGGCTTTTCAACATTAGCCAAGTAATTTTACCTGTTGACTATTTAAAGAACTTGGACTAACTACATTTAGAGTACAGTCTGGACGTGAGTTTAAGCGTCTTTTTCTTAATGAAATGGAGAACTAGGCCGGGCCAAATTCAATTCTTCGTAACATCATGAATTTCTTTTGCACATTTTTCAATTGCATCGGTTGAAACACTGAAACCGAAAATTGTCCGAAACGTTAACGGAAATTAATATATAAGTATAGGTCAGTATAAAGCACCTGTATGTTTTGCACCAAGGGGGCGGTGGGAGAGCAGCCGCAGGGAAACTTGACATTTTCGGAAAATAAACTGTTAAATTTGTCTCACCTGGGTGTTCATTAGAGGTCAAATTTCCTTGTATTTACCCACAAACCGCTGTAACAGGTGAACTTACAAAAGATCATTTACCTTCACAGTCTCCACCAAGGGAGTAAAGCTCAATGCCTTTTCTTCTTGGGTCTCCCCAACCTTTCTCCTCAACAACACCCCCCCTCCTCTCTTAAACTCATCTTGGGGCAAAACATATGCAGCTGTGTAGTGATTTCAGCCGACTATTTTTCGATTTTTGTTTCACTTTTTTAACGTTCGTCTTATGACTTCATAACCCGTAAATATACTTTTGGTAGTTCACAATACCACACACTTTGAAAAGAAAATTGAAAAAAACAATGTCAATGATAAAAATTTTAGTATTGTTTTTTATCGCAAATTGTTTCATTCAACAGAGCGCAGAAATTTAAAGCCATGCGACGTTGTGTCCTTTTTGCAACGTGTTTGCACAAAACGAGAGATAAATCGAGGCTGTTGGTAAAAAAAATTTCTGAACAATAAAAAGAAAGTAATTGTTTTTGTCGAAATGTGACAACGCTGCAAAACACTTGCAGTTTGGTTATCGCCCACGTAACGCATAATGTATTACAAATTCTCTAATATTTCACAGTTTCAACACACCACTAGTCAGTTTTATCAATTTGCTTTATCTATTTTAATACTTTACCTTTCTTTTCAGAACCACTGACACGATGATCCTGAAGCCTCTCTTAGTCCTCCTATGTGTGGTGTTTGCCAATTCTCGTTCACTGGTTGACCCAGAACTTGACTATCAAAACTATGACCTGGAAAAACGGCATAAAGCACAAAGCGAACTGGCAGCCCTAGAGTCATTACGAAAACTGGACGATGCATTTGACAGTGCACGAAGGATTGAAGAATCTCAAGGAGATTCCACTTTGGATAATTATAAGATGGCACTACAGCAAGATGACGAGTTCGGTGTTTCGCAAAAATTTGATAACCCAGAGTATCTCGAAGAATCTGAATTCGACGCCCAAAAGCCTCTGAACAAACCTGAACCCAAGTTCGACGCCCCAAAGCCTTTGAACAAACCCGAGCCCAAGTTCGACGCCCCAAAGCCTTTGAACAAACCTGAACCCAATTTCGACGCACCAAAGCCTCTGAACAAACCCGAGCCCAAGTTCGATGCCCCAAAGCCTCTGAACAAACCTGAGCCCAAGTTCGACGCACCAAAGCCTTTGAACAAACCTAAGCCAAAGTTCGACGCCCCTAAGTCTCTGAACAAACCTGAGCCCAAGTTCGACGCACCAAAGCCTCTGAACAAACCTGAGCCCAAGTTCGATGCCCCAAAGCCTTTGAACAAACCCGAGCCCAAGTTCGACGCCCAAAAGCCTCTGAACAAACCTGAACCCAAGTTTGACGCCCCAAAGCCTTTGAACAAGCCCGAGCCCAAGTTCGACGCCCAAAAGCCTTTGAACAAACCTGAACCCAAGTTCGACGCCCCAAAGCCTTTGAACAAACCCGAGCCCAAGTTCGACGTCCCAAAGCCTTTGAACAAACCCGAGCCCAAGTTCGACGCCCCAAAGCCTTTGAACAAGCCCGAGCCCAAGTTCGACGCCCAAAAGCCTCTGAACAAACCTGAACCCAAGTTCGACGCCCCAAAGCCTTTGAACAAACCCGAGCCAAAGTTCGACGTCCCAAAGCCTTTGAACAAGCCCGAGCCCAAGTTCGACGCACCAAAGCCTTTGAACAAACCTGAGCCCAAGTTCGACGCCCAAAAGCCTCTGAACAAACCTGAGCCAAAGTTCGACGCCCAAAAGCCT
>JAOBRG010345191.1:0-11461 GCA_027574985.1 Umimayanthus nakama | reverse complement strand
TTTTTGTTTTTAAAATATTTTTGTGTTCACTGGGTGTTTACCCCCACATTCCCAGGGTGCTTCTTTTCTGAATTGGCCGAGGTGGCCTAATACTAGTTTTATGACGTCATGGAAGCACCATTTTTGATTTCCCAGAGTTCCAAAAAACTGCTTGTAAACTTTGGACGCCATTACAGAGTTTGTTGTTAGATTTGAGTGTAGTTGTCTGAAGAATCGAGGCCATCTTTGGCCATCCTTCTTTCTTATTTCTGTTCGTGTTGGGTTTTGGATATGAGTGGGGGTACAGTTACCGGTACGCCATATATTGGCAGCAAAATTAGTCTGGTTTCGAAAGCAGAGATACGTTACGAGGGGTTTCTGTACACCATTGATACCAAGCATACGACGGTAACACTATCAAATGGTAAACAATTTCCATGTTTGTTTGGTCTTTTCTTCAGTATTTTAAATACATTTTGGTTGTGAATTAGCTGAAACTATTCTCTCACAAAGTTACTTTCCATTTTAGTGCGGTCCTTTGGCACTGAAGATCGCAATGCTCCGAAGTTTATCAGTCCCAGGAATGAAGTTTACGAGTATATCGTTTTTCGAGGAACCGATATAAAGGATTTAAACGTATCAGAAGGACCAAAGCAGCCGAACCTGGCTGCCAATCTTCCTGATGATCCTGCTATCATACAGGTTTGTATGCAAATGTTGTTGTTGACTGTTGTAGCGTGGACTGGTTTTACTCAAGATTTTGTGCTGAACTGTCACTACCCTCCCTTCACTAGCGAAATTTAACGAAGGTAATGGAACTTCGAACTATGTGAACAGAATGACTAAAGGTTACGAGTGTCTCTCCCAGAACTGGTTATAAGTACAATGCTATCAAGCAGTAATCGGAGTGAACTCCAGAGATGCAGTCATTTTCCGAGGTTGGGGACGACTGAAAGACCAATGGCAATTGCCGGTTTCCTTGAAAATCATTTGCCCATTTTTGAATTTTATAGGCCTTTACCAATATTCTTAGTGCCAAAAATGATGTATTGTAATGATAGTAGACACTTCTTAAAAATGGACTTTTTTATTTGAAATGAATGTGAAAACTATCGGAGAATTACTTTAGCAACAAAATAGAGTAAAAGGGAGTTTGAACTCTGCACATGCAAGTTTGCATTTAGTGTTCAGCTTAACACCCGACAAATCTTCCATTGTTTAGTGATTGTTTATCTAGTCAGTGCCTGGAATGGATCAAGGGATTGGAAATACATTATTGCTTTGTTGGAATTGCACTGTTTTAATCCCTAAAGGCACTATAAGTTACCTACAGATAGTGCTGCAGCAAATGTAGCCTGTCAACATGAAAAGGGGCTCCCAGAGCGTGTCAGAGAGAGAAAAAATTACTCTTTGGTTTTTTCTACCAATTTCTTGCTTTTTTTAGATGCTAGTTCAATAATCTTCTCACCACATGCAATTTAGGAGAGTGTTTCAAGAGAAAAGCTAATGAGGCGAGAAACTGAACTGAGCGAAATGCCATATGCATTTTTTTCACTGAAAAAAAATCTCGAAATTTTGGCTTCTGCACATGCTATCCCCCACACAAACAGATTTGACATTAATTGATTACAATTGTCTCTTGATAAAAGTTTAGCTTTCTGAACCAACTGAAGTTAAAAGACAACTGAAAATTATAAGATCATTTGAAAAGAAACACCATTATTGTCCATCAGATGTTTAGCTTTCTGTATGAGACCCATTTCTTGTCAAGATAGACCTATTAACATAAAAAGGACAAAACTAATGTTCAAATTTCCTGCCATTACTTCCACCCTTGTGGGGCAAAAACTTTGCAACTTCAACTTTACATTCTTGTATATAAATTGTTTTATGTTTAACATTTCAGTGTGACAATATACTTGATAGAAATGAATGAATAGGGGTGTTGGTTATACGGCAGTGCGGGTAATTAGTTAACTTTTGTTTCCTTTTGTGATAAAAACATTAGGGTGCCAGTTATCTGCAGTGCAGGTTATAGTCCGGAAAATATGGTAATTTCTAGCAACATTTACCAAGCCCCCTTGTCATGGAAGTTTATTATACTCCAAATTTTGTAAAGAGCTTTGCAATAACGATCTCTCTCTTTACACTCAGTCAGGTCAAGGTGGAACTCCAGGTCCTTCACAAACATATTCCCAGTTCCCAGCCGGCAGAACTAATTATCCACCCACCGGTAGATATAATGCATTTGGTGGTCTTCCTCCTTATGGAAGTTACCCAATGGGGTTCCAACAGCAGCCAGGCTTTGCAGATCCACACATGCCAGCCATGCATCCGGCAGCACAGATGGCTTCTGGCTCCATGATACCTCCTCGAATCCCAACCCCACCAATACAATCATTATCACGAAGCATCACACCCTCGCCTGAGACAGTGACACCCATAGGACCACCCAAACAGTCAGACCTGAAGACCCAAGAAACACAAACAAAAGTGACATCTCAGGCTGGTACCCAGACGTCTCAACACAAGAGGAAATCTGCAAACAAACCATCATCAAGGAAAAACTCTGTAGATGGTGGTACACAGGGATCACAAGGAAACAGCAAGGCAAACACAAAAGATGCAGGTGATAAGGAAGCAAACAGAAAACCAGCACCTGCGGATAGTGACCAGAGATCAAGGGAAGGTAATGTGTTTCAACTTGAGTACTAGGAGGTTTGTCAGCTATTAACAAGAAGAGAGCTGTTTACTCAAGATACAAATGTATTAATCTTCACCCCAGTCAGTTTAGAGCTAACTTTTAGGGAAACTGGATCATGTTTAAACCATTTTTTTTGGATATTATCTTAACTTGTCTTCTGATGGTATCATTACGAGAGGTGTAGCATTAAAATATCAGAAATACAGAGGATTTCCACCTATCTGTCATGTAGACCAACTGGTGCGATTCAAACATTTGTTAAGTTTTCAAACTATTAGGGTTTGGTGCTCTATCTCTGGATAAAAATACAGCACAGCTATCGCTGTTTTAGAGTTAACTTCCTTCTGGAAACAACATCTAGGCCCTGTTTGTAAAAAAAACATTTATTTGTTTACTTACAAATATAATTTGTTTATGTTCCTTAGTTTTGGGTTACCGGGTATACAACTTTAAACCATATTTATTACCCCTATTTTGTCTAATTATTGGACTGAGGTCTTAGGTACCCCTTTGAAAATCATGCTTATGAATAGGGCTGCCTAATGAATTATTAGTTATAAACATAACACACAAACTGGACCCTCTCTTAGGTGGTAATCGAAGAGCCCGTGGGAGAAGGGGTGGAGGACAGTTTTCTGGAAGAGGATCACGGCAAGGAGCACCGATAAAGTTTGAAGGAGATTTTGATTTTGAAAGTTCTAATGCAAGATTTAAGAAAGAAGACATTGAGGAGGAGTTGCACAATAAACTTGGTTTGACCCTGAACATTAGTGAGGTATGTTTTGGCAGTGAAGAAATAATTTAAAATAAGCTGGTTTACATACTCATTCAAGCACACTTGTTTTATTTCTCAAAGCACTGATAAATAACATGTCTCAAATTTAGTAGAGCATGAATTACTATTTTTTTTAGCATCGCGGAAATCGGTGTTCTCTTTGCATCTCTCACTCGGCACAGCACTGTCTGTTTTCCTGTAAAACACTTGAATGTTATAATAACAGTGGACACATTTTTATTATTATATAGATTTAAATTTATTTGCTCAGTAATATTAATTGTTTTCTTTTCCCATGAAGGGTGAAGACAAAGGGGAGCCGTCAGTAAGTGCTGATACAAAAGACCTGCTGGAGGCAACAAGCCCTACCACCGTTTACTATGACAAGGGCAAGTCATTCTTTGATAGTATCTCCTGTGAAGCTAATGACAGGGACAAGAACAGAAAGTAAGCTTAGACTGTAAGAGAGAAAATAAGTACTGCTTACTGTATTAACCTGTGTTTAATGCTTACTTTTTTCTCAAAAATCTTGCCTCTAAATTGTGCCTTGTACACATTTTATGAAGCAAGAAAAAACTAAATCAGTTCAAAATGCTGGTCTGGTATTATACATCTTTTCAGTCCATGCAGTTAGGTAGATAAATCATTTGTTTCGAGTCTGTCTTACATGTTTTTGATCATGACTGAAAATCTGTTGCATTTTCTCAAGTACTTCAATGACAGTTAATGGTCTCCATGAACAATTTTTCTTCGAGCTTTATGTATGTTCGATCCACTCATTCATCCTTAAAGTGTTTTGCACAAATGTGGAAAGATTTGGAAGAAACAAAAATATACAAATTAATATTTTCTGCCATCTTGAATCCTGTCACATAGCAAGCAAGTGTCTAGAATTTCAAATTCTCCTCAGTCAAAAATGCTACAGGTGTTGTGCAGATTGATCATGTTTAAAAATGCGGCAGTAAAACAGCAAAAGAATATATGTATTATCGTAATTGAATTTCTAATGGCAAAGCTAGATTTTAGAAAATTATTTGTAGTGAAGAATGGCATTGAAACATTTTTTCTCTGGGAACAGGCTTCAAATAAAGGGCGCACATTGTACATTGGTAAATACAGTAACATATTAGCAGTACCAAGGTTGGCCACATGGCAACAGGCCTTAGATGTATTTTACATGTACAGGGTTCCTATGAGCCCAGCTGGAAATTCTGGAAAACCCTGGAAACTTTTTGAAGCCCTGGAATTCCCTGGAAAAACCCTGGAGTTTTTTTTATTGAACCTGGAAAATCTCGCAGAACTCTATTAAAAAATAAATTCACTAAATGGTGCATTTTGTTGATTTCATTGCAAGTAAGAATCAAGTAAAAACACTGCTTAGTATTAAAATGATACATTTGGAGCTCATTGTTGCTTTACAGTGATTACATTCACTATTTTAAAACTTAAAAATGTTGTTTTTGACAGTTTATTGTGAATGTTAGTTTCATTCTGGGCTTTAAGAGCCTTAAAAAAACCCTGATAAAAACAGTACAACAGCCCTGGAAAACCCTGGATTTCTGAAAATGTACGAACCTTGCATGTTAATAAATTTGGAAGTACACGTAAGACCTAATATAAGAACAGCCATGATCTTTTTGCTAAATGAAAGTAAGTAGTCCAGATGGCCAAAATTTGTCAGTTCTCCTGTATCAAAGGTTGATTTCAACCTTCTATGAAGGGTATTTATAATCACTAGCTAGGGAATGTTCGCAGAAGCAAGTACCCACAATTTGCTGCAAAATCAACTCTATTTTATTAATTCTTTTCTTTACAGTACCAATAAAAACTAGTTGTTTTGTTTTGATAATTCTGGAGCTTTTCATACACAGCAAACACTCTTAATAAGTTATGTGTTTCCCATTACTTGTTGAAAAAATAGGTATAAAGAGGGGTGGAATTTGGCATCACCTGTTTGGGATCTGGACTTAAACCATCCACTACCTTTTAGTCTAATTATTTTGTTTTAACTATTCCCAGGGCACATCCATCATGGGTGGAAGAGCGGAAACTGAATGTAGAAACATTTGGCATATCGGGAGGAATGCGGCATGGTGGAGGTAGAGGCAGAGGAGGTCGTGGTGGCCGAGGAGGTTTCAGAGGCCGAGGAGGCAGAGGTGGTGGCCGAGGTGGTCGAGGCCGTGGCGGATGGCGTGGTGGCAGTAGGGGATACAGAGGAGGAAGCCGTCCAAACAGAGGATGGGTGGATTATCCATTAGAATTTGATGCAGATAGTGTCAGGAGTGACGCTAGCAGTACCAGTGCTACCAATGGCCCTTCAGTAAGTTGAAACAGTGAATTGTTAAATAGTATTTGAGTTTGTTCTTGGACATTGATATAGATAAAGTAATATCAGTTAAATGTGATTCCTTTCACCCAAAGGACAATGTGAATAACTAGAGTAACAATGTTTTCACAGATAAAAGTTAATAGTTATTAAAAACAAAATAATAAAACTTTATTATCATGGTCAGGAACAGCACAACAGTGCATCAGTTAAAGCTCATCCTTAGAAAAAAAGATGAAGTTCATTGAAATAAGGAGCATGTAATATACTGTATTTCCATTTCATTATTTTATTCATTGGAGAGCTATCTGTTAGTTATTTGTATAACATTTGTAAAGACAGTTTAACAGGGTGCTAAAGTACTGATAAGTTAATTTGCTAAGAATAACCTCTGGTTATTACAGCTGGCTGAGTTTCTGTTCTTCTGTTAAATGCAATCAGTATAAATGCTATAGGAAAGGTACTGTAATAAAGAAACTGAATTATATTGAGGAGTATCAATATTTTGGTTTTAAATTGCACTAAAAAGGGTTTACTTTGCCAAAACAAATTTGTGGTATGGTTGATGATGCCTTTAGATAGCTTTGGAAAGTAACAGTGTCGGCTTTTAAGCTGAGTAATCCACGAATTTTTCTATCAAAATTAATTTTTCAGTTCTGTAGCACCTTGCAATCTTACAATCTTCCTTTTCCTTTTCTTTTCTAGGGTCAGCTAATCCAGCCTTCAGCAAAGGCCTGAGTAATTGGATGTGCCAGTTGATATGTAGTTAATACTTGTAATAAATGTTATACTTGTGTATTTCATCAACTGCCAGTTGGTTTGACCAGTTGGAATGTAAAAGAATTGGTATTTTGGAGATTTGGTAGAGTTTTCTAAACAATAGTTATATTATTGCCAGTAAATGTGAAGTCAGATGTGAATGTCTTGCTAACTGTGATTGTATTCTTGTAAAGCTACTGAAGGATAATAGGCTGGTAATGATTTTCCCGTCTCAGAAGACTGCTCACTGTACATAGCCTGAATACTTCACAGTTTGCTGAAATATAAATTTGTATACTTTGTGTAAAGTTTTCTCAGCCAAAATTTGTTTGTACACTGAAAGAGCTACCAGTACTAAAAGTTCTAGTTTGCATAATGTTCTCATAGATCTGTAAACTGTTCATTACTTTTTTGTCCTTTAGTAGTTCAAATCTTATTTAAAAGTAGTCATCATAATTTATTAATTATTTTCTGGTCACTTCCAACTATCGTGTTGGGCCTGCTGTAGTAGGAATTTTTTTAAGCAATGTTCTTTAAATGGTTCTGCGGTCTTGTACAGACGAGAGGCTGGCTGCCAGTTGGTTGAAGTGTCAATTTGTATTGTCTGAAGTCAATCAATTACATAAAATTTGTAAGAGCTAAAAAATAAATTTTTCAGAAGACAATCGCTAGATTTCAGTGTTACCATAGACCACAGATTGATTCATTAGTAAAGCTGTCAGTCATTAATCATAATGCTTTGCACTTTATCAGTACACTATTTTGATTAAATAAAGGGGAAAGGCAATTTTACATTTGAATTGGCATTTTTCGGTCTTTAGAAATTTACAGCACCCTTAGAATGGATCGATCCTGGTGAAAAATTATGTCAAAATTTGTCCGTGAGATTGTGAAACAAGATATTCCCATGAAATGGGTCATTTATTCAAAAATTAATGAAGTCTAAACCTTTTAAACCATTGTCTGACGAGTTAAGGTTCCAATTTTGTTTTTTTAAAATGGCCCAATGTATGGAGGGAGCTCTTCTTTCAGACTCTTTTTTTGTTAGAACTCTGCACCTTGGCAAGTTTTGCCGAGGTGCAGAGTAGAAAGAGAGAAATACCCGATACAAAAACTTGTAGTTATAAAGTGAAATACTCAGAAATCATCTTAAAGTCTTAAAAAATAGACGCTCTGATCTAATTATTATTATCTGATTGGCCCATAGGTTGGGAATGGGGTGTTATTTGATTTTATAACCTGCTTCTGGTGGGATATTTCTGAAGGAATTGCAAGAACTGGTTTGAAATATAGAAAAATGGTGCAAAGCATTGTGTTTCAAGAGTTTTCCATTTTGTAAACCATGTCAGATATTTCTTGAAGGGAACTGTTTACTCTTTAGTTTCTTCGATGTCTGTCAATGCTGTATTTCAGAATATAAATGACGAAACGCAAAATGTAAGCAAACTACAAAATTTTGAGGTTTGCTGGGCAAGATATAAGATGTATTTAATGGGACGGTGATTGTATTGAAATGAGTGTAACACTACTGTGTAAGGATGACTGGCTGTGATCTTTACCAGCTACAGTAGTTGATGTTCTGTTTATTTTACTAATTTTTCTGTGATGTAATGACCAACAAGAGCAATTGAGTAATGCAGTAATGAATAATAGTTGGTTTTCATGCCCATTGGCGAAAGTGAGAAGAATAGAGCTCTGATATGCAATATTTATTTTTGAAGACAGTCCTCGATATTTAGACCACACAACAGGGAGAATAAACCAGTGTCAACTGTCAAAACATGTTATCATTTGATTAATGCACTTTATTTTGCTCCTATTCATTGGTTTCACAAGTGTTCTGGAATGCCTGCCTTATCACCTAAATGTAATAAACACCCTCATATAGTCGGGTCTGAACGGTCTCTTAGGCCGGCATATTGGCCAGATCGTGACAAAAGTAACAAAAGCACCAAACTTGCCACAAATATTCCTTAGTACCTACGTATCAATGCTGGAAGGGGTGCCCAATGAATTGGACTTTGCGATTTATGGGGTATTCGTTTATACCCAGTTTGACCCATAAACAGACAAGTAACAGATTTTTAAAGCTGCAAATGTTAAGTAACGCCGTCTGTAAGGGGTCGTCTAGTTTTGTCATCATTTTCACGAGCGTACAAAACGTATTCTTTTTGTTAACCCCCTCCCCAAAAAAAAGCATACGAATAAGAAAGCAATAAAATGATGATTTTGCTGAAAATAGTTTTGTCCATTTCAATGTTGGAAAAGGCGTACATCGGCCTTGGACCTCTCTTCCCCCAGTGTTCGTTTTGTATGCTCGTGACTTGACGCTCGGATGGCACTGGGGACGAGGTTGCTAAAAAGACTAGTGTCCAGTCACCACTCCTCAGCCCAACCCCCAAGTATGGCATTTGCATGCTAGAAGAGGCTGTCATAAAGAATTATTTAATAATGCCTTCTCGGTTGCATTCAACTTTGCTGCTTGGAAGCCGCACATGAAATATCTACACATTTCCTCCCTCCCCTGAATCACTCTTGGTTCTTAGACCATTATGTTCTTCCAAGGCCAGGGTGGCTAAGTTTCAGAAAACACCACACATTTTTGACAAAAACGTGACACTAATTTGTCATAACAGTCTCTAGATGGCTTGATTTTTTTTGTTTTCTGTTTAAATAGTGTTCAGGCATTTACACTTGCACGGCGGGGTGCAATCTGGACGTGTTTTGGTGCACCTGCTGATCAGTCCTACATGCCGTGGAAACCTCAGGTATAGGCGAGTTTCATTTTTTATGTTTTTCCTCGTAAACATGAGCCACGAAGAGAACGTGGTATTCTGTGGGGAAACAAAACTATAAGTTCTGAATGTCGAAATTTAGCCTAACAAAAAAAGTTAAGATATTCGATTGTATTGGCTTGTTAGCGCTTCTACCGCCACACAAATCTGCAAATCTGGATTTAGCTCCAAAGTTTCAGTTAACTAAGTAGATATTTTGTCTATTTTAAAAAAAATTGTAGTCCTTTTACCAGGGACCGCGAAGACTACTTGCAGTAATGAACAATAGTTGGCCAGATCGTGATAGAAGTGACAAAAGCCCCAAACTTGCCACAAATATTCCTTAGGGGTGAACCATTTGATCTTTGAGGGGAGGGTTGGGCTTTTTTGGTGTGCAGGAATTTCTTTTCATGTCCCATAGTGTGCATTTTCCCCCTTGGGAATATGATGCAGGATATTTTTTTTCGTTCACCAGTTGCTGCAGGATTTTTTTTACGAGAACTTGGCTTGCAGGAATTTTTTTTCAAAAAAGCCCACCCCTCCCCTCAAAGATCAAATGGTTCGCCCCTTAGTACGAGGGTATATTGAGTCACTATAACGGTGCCCCCCGCCCTGCCATGCGCCGTCCCTGTTTTCCATACATAGTGTTCCGGTGACGGCATCACCTGCTGAGAAATCCCACTAGTGGTCCAGGTTCCAGCTTGATGATGCAGCACTTCACATGTTGCAGAAGGGCGTCCTTGAAAAAAAATGTAAAAAAAAAATGAGTACAACTGCTTGATAATATACTAGAGGATGGTGAAAATGGGCTAATTTATCTTTGCTGGAGAAAGTTTGCCCGTGGCCCGAATATTCTTACAAAACAGTTCCAATCTTGCTTTGTTGATGCACGCAAACGGACTCAATTTGTCGTAAAGGATGACATTGAATCTCTAGATATGCTTGAAGTGCTCAGAGTCCTGAGTCAGTTGATAGAAGGGGTTATTGGCGAGGAACTGTAGAGTTTGTGTGACGTCTGCGTCGAGGTCCCATACTTGCCAGGCAGTAACCCTGGGTACGAAGTTAACCTTGGCTTTCCGGTAAAAGAAGGGAGTGGTGTTGCAGCCATTGGGCGCATGGATAACTTCGCCAAGACCGGCACAAATGGTGCTGATACTGAGTCCCATAGGCGAAGATCAGGGGTGATGGATTTCAAATGGTAAAGCTTCCCCACAAGGGTGACGATAACATCTTTCCACCGTTCTGATAAGGACAGGTTTTGCCTATTCGCCTGCACAGCACGAAGGGTGTGCACCACAACCCGCGTGTCCGCCTCCTTGTGGGAATAATCAAGCATGGATCTCTCCGTAACAATACGGACCACAGAAATTCTTAAAAGTGTAAAACATAAAGCGTCACTAGCTGCTTCTAGAAAGTCGACACAATAACGTAAAACTTCTCCAAAGAAGTCTGAATTTTCATGCGTCAAATATAAATTAAGTAAATATAAGATCTTCCTCTTTGGCCAGGGGCACTCTGCGACCTTAGTAGTCAGGAATTTAAACAGCTCTTCCTTGTTGTGGGGGTCATGCAGATCCTGAATCTATTTCGTCTCACACCCTTTCCCTTTTTCTCTTGGATCGCTTCTTCGAGACTGTCCAAGATATATGAATCCCAAACGATATCGATTCTACTGCTACTGAGGTTACCTTGTATGTAAAAAAGAAGGATCACCCCGGTCACTGGAATGCAGCGGACAATAACAGCACTCGTCACAGACCTTGCAATCGAACTCTTCAGCTGAGAATGCTCGAACTGGGAAGGCTGGCTATAGCACTTCAGAAGGTTGGACTTTTCCGTCGGTAGACGACGATTACAAAATTCTGACGCGGGTGGGAATGTTTGAATCTCATGGTTGAAAACTCTCCTTAGACGGCATCACGGCCTTGCATGGCTATGTACATTTGGATAATTGGGTAAAACAGAGATGGTCTTCGAATGTTTAGGCTTGTTACGTGATAGTTGCCTCCCGAAAAGATGAAGCTTGTTCTTTTTAAAGGGATTGCCAATAGTTGCTGTTTTGTCCTTTAAGGGACCGCTCAGAATTTATGCTGCGGGTTGGCACCGAAGAGAAATGGGTTGGGTAATTCATTTTTTGACTCACC
>JAOBRG010345180.1:0-14057 GCA_027574985.1 Umimayanthus nakama | reverse complement strand
TAATGGGATTTTAGATTTGGTAACTGGGATTTTGGCAAAAATTAGCCTGGGAACTGGGATTTGGGCCAAATTTAGGCTGGGAACTGGGATTTGGTACCCCCCTTCACGACCCTCTAAGAGCAATCCAGGCTGGGAATTGGAATCATAAATGCAAAGTTTACTTTTCCTAATAAGATTCTATTATTTCCCTCAAGCTCGACTGTATCGAGCATTGAAATACTCCAAGTGTTATGTTGAGATCGATCGAGTTTCCATTGCATTTCCATTCGGTTTGATGATAACATGTCGTAGATATATTTGTATTACCTTAGGAGTTATTTCTTACTGTTGTTGTTCTTATAATCTAAAAAATGAGAACAGCTTAAGAACAATTGCGGCTGAAATTTCCTAAAAAGTTAAGAACAATGAGGCATACACCTACCTTGCTTTCTCGGTAGGAATTTCCATCTCGTTCAAATTTTTGCCATTTTCCTGTTGTGCTGCTTCTTCATACAGACCGACTTTTGTGTTTTGTTGTTGAGCTAACGGGGTAGGAGTGGTAGATGGCTCTGAGTCCGAGCTGAATGGTGATCCTGTGAGGGACTGGGACGCGGAGGAACCCCGAGAGGGGGACCCTGGTATTGTCATATCTGACTGTATGTCATTTCCCGACTCCGATTTGGAAGACGCTAGGAAAAGATATGATGGCAGGACATCCACTGACTTCTGTACAGAGACGTCTAGTCCTTGATCGATCAATCCATCATCCCCGGTGGGAGATGTGTCCTTTCTATCCCCGGTGGGAGATGTGCTCTGTTCATCTTCACCGGTACGAGACTTCCGTTGATTACCGTCCCCGGTCGGAGATTTGTCTTGCACACCCTCGATGGGAGAAGTGTTTTCCTCATCCCCGGTGGAAGATAAAGTGTTTTCATCCTCGGTTTTAGATGTGGTCTTAACTCCGCTTGTGGATGTACTCTGCTCTTGATCAGATTTCTCATCATAATCCAATCCTGCAATCCGCGCTTCCTTGTTGGAGCCGTTGTGCGATAACGATGGAGATTCCAGGTTTGATTCCTGTTTACCAACAGGTTTCTCGGGCGTCAATCGTTTTGTTACTATTGGTTGAGGGATCAGTAAGCTCTTATCACCGCTGGTCGGTGCTGATTGCGGTCGGCGGCTCTTCTGCATTGAAGGCTTAAGAAACTTGGTAGAAGTCTCTGGAAAATTAATGGTGAAACTTTCCTTAAGTATAATCCTTGGCCATTCAAACGTTGAGGCAAATATCCTCTTGTGATGCAAATGAACTTACTTCTTATTTTGAGGTTTCTGCATTCCTAGATTGTTATTTTCATCAAAAGTGTAATCGTTGCAGTAAATTTTACGCAAGGTTCTAAATCGAAAGCTTTTGTAGTTTAGTTTGAAAGCGTCATTAAACCTTAAATTACCTGCATCGGAATCTGATCCGGAACTAGAATCAATACTATGGTTCTTTTTCATAAAGGCTTGGATGGAGGGCCGTAATTTGGACGGCCTTCTGCCTGATACGGCTGAGGGGTCCTTAAGGGTTGGAATTCGTGATTTCTTCTTGGTCTTCCTTGAAGAGAATCGTGGATTAAGGGACACTCTTGAGGAACCTTCTTGGCTGGATCTCTCAGGTGGAAGCCCTTTGCGTCCTATCGGACCAAGAGCCTCTGAGAGGTCACGCGGAGTTAAAATTTCCACGAATCTTCGTTTCGCAACTTCTTTTATTCTTGAAACATCAGTCAACGAGTGAGACCGCTCTCTATCCATTTTCGTTTAGCTAAAAAAACATAACTAAATATCACTATATCATTTATAAAAACTAAGAATTTTCCCCAAATTTCATTGGCTCATTCAAAATATTGTTTTTTTTCAATCTGACAATCAAATAAACCAATCAGAACCTCAGTTCCTAGCCTGCTGGCCCATCAGCAACAAAAAAATAGCTGCTTCAAACAGCACAAAGCTATGTCTGAGAAACTGTTACTAGTTACATTAGAAATTAAAAATTGTCTTATAGATTTGACTCTTTTGTAGCTCATGGCTCTATAAGTACAGTAGTAGTACTTTATGAGATGGCAATACATCATTCATGGCCCCGTTGCTTGAAAATTGGTCAGCGCTAACCACGGGTTGAAATTTAAACCAGCAATCGGGTTTACGTCCTTAAAGATTTATTTGGCTCTCATTTCAGGTTTGCGTATTTGGGTTTCTCTGAAACGTTCTTCACTAATACTTTAAAAAGGAATATCACAAAGAAATTTAGGAGTTTCGCCTATTTTAAGTTATATTTACAAATGTTTTTTGTTTTGCGCAATATGAACAATATATATTTTTTATTTTAAACATTAATATTATTAGAATTATATTTGTTGTTTTTGTTATTAGTGTATTTTTTCCTTTAAAATAAATTGTTTGTAACTTTTAAAAAACGGGGCCAATGTTAAAATTAACAACTGCGTACTCCTTCTAGTAAACGTTGAACGAAGTTGAATCTGTTTCAGTAAATGAATCTTCAGAGCTTCCAGCTTCAAGCTTTTAAAAAGCAAGCGCACGAGAATATGCGCGAGCGCATGCGGTAAATTTCCCGCCAATGAATTGTTTTAAATGACCATTATTTCTCCTTGGTTCCAATATAATATGTAAAATACGTTGAAACCCGATTCCCCATTTATGGTTTTTACAGTTCAATAAAAATGCCCGTATGGGAAAAATGTAGTTGCGTTTGCGACTCGGAAGATAATCTTCCTTTACTAGTCTTTAAAACAAGGTTCTGGTCATGCCTCTCTCAAAACACCAGACACTTATCTCTACATCTGTTCCAGACTAGTTTTGACATTACACTCACCGTTTCGAAGTATCACAGTCAATACTAGTATGTCGAGTTTGTACTAACAACAGCAAACATCGTACTTTTGCAAACTGCTAATGAACGAAAACTTTCAACGATAAACAATTACTGCATTCAATTATGACGTATCATGAATATCAAATTTTAAAAGGCAAGTTGGTTAATTAAGTCAGTCCGTTTCCAAATTTGAAAATACATTTCAAATTAGTTTACTATCTTAAATGATTGAAAAGTAAGGTAAACGCGCCCGTATCTTCTAGCTAGTAAGCAGCCTTGTGCGCAGGCGCTGAGAACAAGCAGTCACTTGAGTTTTAGTTGTGTTAAATGTGACAGAGCTGAACATGTGAGTGGTGAAAATCAACAATAATGTAATTATATAGTCGTTTTTATCGGAAGCGCATATCAAAAGAGAAATGAAAGTCTGCAACGTAAAAACTGAAAGTTCTTAAACTTTACCTGCAGTTTTGTTTCCGTAAAAAAGTAGAAATAATTCTTTCATTGACTTGCACAGCCGCAGAATAGTGGTCCCGCGTTCCTCAGGTATATGTATATATTCAGCGATGTCACATGCGTAATAAAACAAGCAATTTGTCTTGCGTTCTTGCTGCATAATTTATGCTTAAACATCCTTCGTTCCATGAACTTTAAACACAATCCTGAAGACATCATTCACTGCGCGACCTTCGGCTATCTCGCGATCAACTTTGGGCACCCGTCAATTATTAATGCCTACAGTGTTTTCTGGTATCAAAAGGTTTGTTATTTCAATGTTACTGGTCAAAGGACACCGCAACATAGATATTTGCAGGCATAGACCTGTTTAGAGTATGAAAGTATGCGAGACTTTGCTTGTGTCTTTTTTTCGGTTCTCAAAAGGAAGCCAAGTTTAGAATACTGGGCCGTATTGCTCAAAGCGCGAATAATGTTAATCTTGGCTTAACTCTTTGGATAATCTGAATGCAGAGTTAACACAAGTTTAACACTAATCTGGCTTTGGATAACCGGGCCCAGAGGTTTAATTACTTAGTCTAATCAATGAACCAAGAATACAAAGTAATTGCAGACAAACACACTCCTTTCATTCGTTCATTCAAACTACTCTTTATTGCATAACCAGAAACTGAAAATCAATCACAATTGAACAGCAAATGATAAACTGTGATATTTATCTTCGGCTTGTGATAGGCTTTTAAACTAACAAAACTACAGAGTCAAGCGTTAAGCAAGACTTGTATCAAATCTTTGAACACTGCACGCGTGTTACATACATGGTCGTGTTCACTGAATGCAGCCCTTGGGCAGAGGAAGCGTCAGGCATTTACACTGGCACTTGTAGAGTCGCTGGTAGCAGAACGAGTTGGGGAAGTACGGGCTGAAAACGCAGGACCAAAACTGGCAGTTGCAGTTTCGGCAACAGAAGCTCCTGTTGCTTTGAACGGTCACAGCAACGATTTGGTACTTTTTACCGATCTTTTTGTACATGTGGCATGTGGCGAGATGGGCGCATTTGAGGGGGAAAGACCACGCCCAGGGGATCTGCATGAGGAAAGTAACAATAAGAAACAAATATAACAATTCAGTATTGTATCAGTGGAACAAATTGGGTAGATTGATTTAATAGGGAAGGGTGCATAATTTGAGTAGAGCAGAGTAGAATAGAGTAGAGTAGAGTAGAGTAAAGTAGAGTAGAGTAGAGTAGAATTGTAGAGTAGAGTAGAGTAGAGTAGCCTCAGTAGAGTAGAGTAGAGTAGAGTATAGTAGAGTAAAGTAAAGTAAAGTAAAGTAAAGTAAAGTAAAGTAAAGTAAAGTAAAGTGGAGTAGAGCAGGGAAGAACAGAGTTGAGTAGAGTTGAATAGAGAAGAGTGAAGCAGAGTAGAGTAGAGAAAAGTAGAGTTGAATTTAATAGAGAAGAATGGAGCAGAGTAGAGTACAGTAGAGCAGTCTAGCAGAATAGAGCAGATCAGTGTAGAGTAGAGTAGAGTAGATTAGTGTAGTGTAATGTAGTGTAGAGTTGAGTAGAGTAGGGTAGAGTAGATTAGAGAAGAGTAAAGAAGAGTAGAGTAGAGTGGAGTGGAGTAGAGTAGAGTAGAGTAGAGTGGAGTAGAGTAGAGTTGAGTAGAGTTGAATAGAGAAGAGTGGAGCAGAATAAAGTAGAGCAGAGTAGAGCAGAGTTGACTAGAAAAGAGTGGAGCAGAATAGAGTACGTAGAGTAGGCTTGTAGCAAAAACATGCTAACTTAAGTTTTCTTTGCTGAAGAACGGAAAACATACCGAGCAAAACTTCTTCCTAACCGCCAGAAGTGGCTTTCTCGCATCCTGGGCGAGCAAAGCCTGAACGTCCTTCTTTGCTGCCTTGGGGTCTTGAACCTCCCGTTCAATCACTTCCTGAGCATCTTTTGGGATCTCAGGAAGATCTTCGGCCGGATTGATCTCATCGGGGTTGCCGCTGGTCACAGCACAGTACAGTAGGCTCAGTAATACAGGTATCAGGAGCTTCATACTGGTTTCAACCGGTTCCTACCTGTATGAGTGTTTCGACGTAGGCTCAGATAAAACTTCATGATAATTTTCTCGTATAATTAGAACATTTAAGCACATTTAGAAAAATTTTGCAATTTTGAGAGTTAGGACATTGTTTGGTCCTTGTGTTCTTACCCACTTCTATTAATCAGTTAACTCAGTAATCCACTTGACTGTGAGTACTTAACAATAATTCCACGAAAGCGCATTGGACATGAACTTTAGATAGCGGACGAGGTGCGAAACACCGAGTCGGCTATCACCAGCTCATATCCAACAAGCGTGACTGGAATAATTGTTTTATTAAATACCAAAGACTGGATAAAAACCATGTCGAAATTTCGATCATTTTAAGGAAAATTATCCGTGATAAAATTGTCAGTTTCCATATTTGGACAAATTGCGGTATATAGAATTTATACCGTGAGTACAAAGCCAATCAGAGTACTAGAATTTCAAAATCCAGTGCTTGGTATTTAATAATTGTTTTTAAAGAAAGACGCGACAGTTTTGTGACTTGCGGACACAATGTTAGCAGTTAACAGATAATGTTTCATAAGCTGAATGAAAAGCATGTAAGCTTAAAAACGAGCTTATCAATTCCTTACGAACCAATTCTGAGCCAAATCGGCTCACATTGATGTGCAAAAACTAAGGATTGCCCCAAACTTCGGGTCTGAAACATCCGAAATATTCTTAGTTCTACATCTCAAGCCAAATAAAATTCCACTAAAATAATGCCGATATAATTATTTTTCAACGGATTTTTTTTTTAAATTCATATAAATTTTAGATTTGAACTTATTACTTTTGAAGAGCTGTGTAGCTTTTCGCACAAAAACTGCGGACAAATCGCTTAGTGCGGCATTTAGGTCCCGTTAACGAAATCTTATAGAAATGTTTTCTTTTGCTTGCGCAAAAGCTTGCAGTTTGTGTGAGGGTAACACCAAATTTGTAAGACATCGCTTGCACAGAGGGTTCATGAAGTACCTTATTTGAAGTCTTGCAGCTTGCCAGTCGTTCCTCCGATCTTCTGCTGTCCACCTTATCAGGGTGAAGTGAAGATTTCAACATTTGCGCGTCCTTTTATGTCCAGCTCGGCCGAAACTCCTGGAATTTACGCAACAATAAACTTACGCATGCAAACATCCGGTTTCGAGTAAATTGCTTTTAAGATAAAACGCTTTTTCTAAACAAACTAAATAAAGGTTTAAAATAGAAGACTTTTGGTGCGGGTCAGTAAACAAACACGGAAATTTGTTTGTTTGAGAATAAATGCACTCCACGTAGCAACCCCTTAACTCTAGTTAAAGGTGTTTAAACTGTTAGTAAACTTTATAAACTGTTCATAAAAGTTTGTTGGGTCTCAGGTGTACTGAAGTTGAAACAGTTTTCAGTTTTTAAGTAGTTTAGGTTGTTTGCGCGAGTATACACAAACAAGCTAGCATCTTCTTGTTTGAAGATTTTGTCAACAATTCTTTTCAAATAGATCAGTATTGGTATTTAAATTTTGATTTGTCTAAGTGCGCAAACCGCAGTTTATACGTAAGAGCTTTAACAAGCTGAAAAGAATATGATTAAAGTTTACTCCTTTGAACGATTGGATAATAAGTCGGCAAATGCTCCACTGACTGCTGTGCAGGTATAAACCAAGAAAATAACTAAGCCACGTTCTGTGACGGCATAATACACGTCAGAAAGTTCTACGGCTGAACACAGACAACGGCTGTTTTGCAAAAATAAATCTATAAAATATAAGTAACTTTTAAAATTCGTTCCTATACGTTCTCCATAGGGTTTTTGTATAGTGTCAAAAAGAGAAGTTTCACTTATAATCTTACCGAATCTCATTTCGTCGGAAACTACGCTATTTGGGCCGAAGCCGAAAGTCCACAAATACGAAAACTTTTCTTTGAGTTTACGGAGTAACTTTGCTAATCTTTCATAACTTGTAAAGGTTTCCCATTACGCGAATCATAGTTAGTCCGAATACATGTGAAGTGCAGGTGCCAAATTTTTGAAGAATAGTTAGTCAAGCAAATAAACCACAAATATGCAGTTAAAAGTGCAAGTGTAAACCAATAGCGAGTATTGCAACTGTATGACACTGCTGACACAATCTTTCATATTTTTAAAACCAGACCAAGTGTTCACCAAGAGACCTTAAACTTATTATAGTAAAATGAATGGTTCAGAAACATATAATGTTTGAGATCGGTGGTGGTCATTTTTTTCCAGTGTGAATTAGTTGTACATGCAGGTCTCTCGTGTAAAGCTTGAAGTGTGTTCTTAAAATTCTCAATCATTGGGCCCGTAAAACTCTTATGAAAGAAGTTGGTCTAAAAAATAACGTTAGTGTATTGCCGTATCCGTTTAGAAGTAAAAGAAGGAGACAAACATTGGCTCCATATTTACTACTAAGTTATTCTCAACCCATATAAGTCGCAATATTGAGCAACATCGTTATGTTTACTGGGCTTTTACTCATTTACGAGAGATATCTGCTGTGCCGAGAGTACTTAAGTTAAAGCTTGGACCACAGAAACGATCTTTCTACCGACTTCAGTAGTGTTTTAAAATTTGGTATCTCAGTGATCAGGTGGTTGGGATCTGGGATCAGAAGAGAACTAAGAGAATACGGGTTAGTTTCTCGAAATCTTTTGGGATCAGGGATTAATTTTTTGAAAATTTTGGCATCGGGGATCAAAAATTTGACTAAAACAACGGGATCAAAGCTATTAAAATATGCCTCGTTACGACCCTGTGTTGTGTCTCGACAGAAATTAATGACACGCCTGCTGATTATTTCATTGCATACCCTATGGCCTATGGGAAGAGAACTCCAGTAAATACTACACAATCTTTAAATAATTGAGTTTGGTGAAGTTTTAACAACAAATTTAACAATTAGTAGGTCGGCTGTCTGATCTTGGTACAACTCTATATCGTGCTGAACTTCTTGATAAACAAAGTTCTAAAATGGGCATTTTTTTGTTTGCAATAAGTTTACAACATCCATCTTGCAACTTTGATCATGTTCCAAGCCAATCCGCGTATTCGGATAAACTTCGTTGGCATTGCACTTGGCTTTGTTTATAAAGATGACTGTACAGATTACAAAAAAAGAACTCAACCAAACATTATGTTTGTCACCAATATCACCCACTCACTATTTAGCCAAAAAAGTTTTTATCATATTTCTAGATGAATTGCAAACGTTTTATTTCGATCGAGTGGAATTTCACAACGACATACACGTATAGAATGTATTCAAATTCAAATGGGTCTCTTTAATTACGTTTGAAACACCTTTTAACTTAAAAACTAACTTAACTGACGTGAATACCACCATTGACGCACTAAAGCTTTAAAATCTAAAAGAACCGTTCAATGTTTACAATTATAGTTTTTATATATTGGCATTAAGCGGCTTCTTCTGAGCAAAGTTACCAAGGTAACAAAAATCTATACAACAATTGGGAGGGGGCGGGTTAAGGTTCAGTTCAGAGTCCTTCTCTTCAAATACGTCACTATTAACACAATTGCAGGTTAGCTCTCGCAGTTTCTTAATTCTCTGTGCTCACAAACACAACCTTACTGATGCACGACTTCTGTTCATGAGCAATAGAGCCCGTCCGATTTGACAACGAGTACAACTTCGACTACTCGGGCGAGAACGATGTTTTAGTACGACCAAATAACAAAGCAATCACTAATGTCAACATTGAAAAAAAGGAACGAAAAAATGAGTGTTTTTAGCGACTTCACACTGTTCCGTTGTCGTTATGTGGCTTAGAAGATGACTAACTTCCCCGGCTGTGGTAGCAATATCCACAGTATGATTGTGTAGCGCAGCCTCGGTTCAGTTGTGACCCTATTAAGAAGTATACACAGTGAAGTGAGTTTTTAAAAAATACTGAATACTGAGTTATTTGTTAACAGGGGATGGCAAGAAGACACGAACCAAAAATTCCCTAAATATTTATATCTTTCCAATAAGTTTTTTTTAACTATCCCCAAATGTTTTAAATATATGAAAAATATCACGATATTTTTATCTGAGCCTAGCTGTTGTACGTTGCTGCAGTTGCTTTGGATCTCGGCCGAATGAAACGCTGTTTTACCGAGCCCGAGGGCAGCGCACCTGTTCTCGAGCTTTCATTCCCTGCCATTTTGCGAAGCCGTTGTAAATGCGTCATAACACAAACAAAATACATTTGCAGTGAACTAAAGATTCATTAGAGCTAAAATCCTTCTTGTTGTGTATTTACTAACCTGGAATTGAAGTTCATTTGCGTCACTCGAGCGATGCACTAGCCTGCTTCTGGGCTGGCTAGCGCTGCACAAAGCGCTTTTGAGAATTAGATAATAGAAAACAACTAGGAATTGCAAGATCATTTATGCTGACTGAGAAATAAATTGCTGGCTATTGCTATTGTTCCATAATAACAAACTTTGTGGACTTCAAATTTTGTCATATTCACAGCTCAATCTAAACAGACTACTTTCTCCCTTACATGCTCTTATATTAATGCATCACTTGAAGTGATCTATTTAAATTGAAACAAAAAGACAAAACCGGGTCTATTTAGATCTCAATTTTAAGTCTAAGTGTTTCTTGTGAAATTCGACAGCCAGAAAAACGCTTAACAATTGTACAGATCGACCCTATTTTGGAGTTTACTTGCACGACTCAACCAATTACCAAGATTTAAAAAACAACTTGAAATAGGTAAACCCAGCGCACAATTTTTACGCTTTGTAAGAATTTTAAAAATAGCTTCAGGGGTCTGTCAATATAGAGCGTAATCAAAGACTTTTTCTAAATGTTATGCACGTCAAGTTATATCTTAAGAAAGAGATATAGAAAAAAATGAACAGACTTTGATTTGGGGTTGGTTTTGGTGAAACAGTGTTCTTATGGGAAAAAAGCTTGTTCATTGGTTAACCGGACAAATCATGTGATGATACATTTGAAATATGAATCGTGACCCAGGAATACCTTAAACTAAATAGTTCTCAACTGATAAGCATCGTTTGTTTATCTTTTGATATTGTTTTCTTTGGATGAACAACAGAATTAATTCGAGAACTTACCCTAATGTATACCAAGCATCAATCCGCAAGTCTGAAGACAAAAAACCGCTACGTGGCTAGTTTGCAAATTTTGTTCAGTATAACAAGCTCTGTTCTGTTAATACCAACACTACCTTTTATTTTTTACTATTCATTACCCAATATTAGTAATACATGTATACAGCATTTCGCTCGATTCAATTCCTCGCGTCTTTCATTACCTTTTGTTTTGAAATACTATCCTATCTTGCATACTAAAAATAGCGTGAAATTGGACGAAAAATCAACTAGTAATTTTTAGTCTCTCTAACATGCTTCAGAAAGCCCTTTGCACATTTGTTTCAAACCGAACAGAAGCTACAATTGCAGGATATGATTAGATAACTAGCTTAAAAATCAAACTAATGAAATTTTCAATTTCTATACTGCATCGCCTCATCACTGACATTAGTTCTGCCTCGCAACCCGCTGAACAGGTCTCTGCTCAAAGCCAAAAGGTGACAGATTCTTAACAGTGGTCAGGGGCGTAACCAGCGTCAGGCAGGGGGGACAAATGCCCCCCTAAATTTTAGACCGGAAGTAATTTTTTGCATATTTTGTCTCAAAAGGAGCTAAAAAGCGTCTGTAGCAATGCCTCCCCTAAATTTTGTGTCTGGCTACGGCCCTGGTGGTCTTACAGAACTTTTAATGTTTAAACTTGGGAAAATCTCAGCATACCAACAAAGATTTCCATACATTTAGGTAAGTTTCCTGTGGGGGTTTCTCTCCAAAGATAAGACTTGGAAGTATAAATAGTTTTTGTTTGCGATTTTTAAGCATGATGGCACTCATTTACTTGCACATGCATAGCAAAATTCGGTTTATGCTCTACCATGCACGCATTGTATTCATGATAAGGCCTATCACAAGAATTCCGGTTCATCATTGTTTTTGAAATAAAGTAGAAATTACAATAAAAAGGCAGAAAGATTTGACAAAAGCGGCCAAATGGCAGTGCAAAGCACGAAAACCAAGTCGTTCAATGTGGCTGTGTATCCAATGTTTTTATTAAATGGTACGAAATTAAAAAGAAATTAGTAACAATTTTTTTTACTGAGGCAAGTGCCTCCGTTTGCCTCATACTGGATACGGCCTAGACTTGCCACAAGTCGACTCGCATAATTTTTTTCTGGATGTTTTTAAAATAACGAGCGCCCTTCCTTCCTACTAGGATATAAAAGCTAGAAGTAATCACAGATCAATAAATTGCGTTCGACGATATTTTCAAAAAACTTAAGATATTAGCACTCGCCTTCATTTCTCCTAGACTGTAGCCTGGGTCAGTTCAGTACCATTGTTTAATACAACAACTACAATAACAGTTTTGGACACTCATCAGACGAGTGACTCAACTCACATATGCAAATTGACCAGAGCACCGCCATCGTTTTAGTGTTTCGCAATAATATATGTTTGGTAACACTGCGTAAAAATTTGATAACTCTATTTGCAACTCTGCTTCTGTAGTCTATTTCCGTTCCGATGATTTTCAAAATGTAAACAAGACTGGCTGAGTCATGTGGAGAGTTGCGAGATTAAAACAAATGAGGTTGCTGAGGACATTTGACAATTAGGTTAACAAAGTATTACTTGATAACTTTTTGCCCGTTCAAGCTGTAACACAGACAAGATAAAATCGTGACAATGATTGTAAAACGCGATCACTCGATAGCTTACTTTACTGACAAAATTGTCAGTGGCTGAAACTCGACTCGCTGCGGTCACGGTCAAACATTGCTGAAACATTATCCAGGAATATTGCAAATAATCATATTCCCACCCACTAACAATCTTTACAAAACACTGTCGAAACGTCAGTGACTGAAATAAGCTGTCGAGTATCGCAACGCCACAATACAGTGACTGAAACGCAAGCTGGGTCCAGATGCGCTGACTAACACCTCTATCGAGCCAACATATATCTCGTTTATCTAGCTTTTGATCTAAAAAAAGCAGCGCGCGCATTAATGTAGTTATTTAAATGGCGCAGATTTGGTACAAACCCCCCAAAATCGAGAATCTTTACGCATGTAAAAGCACAGGGAACCCAAGATTAGGATGGCATTCTCCTAACGTCGAACGCAATAAACCGAGCGCTGAAGGCGCGAGAGTGCCTTGAAGCGACCGGGCGCTCCGTCGCTTCAAGGCTCTCTCGCACCTTCCATGCTCGGTTAATTTTTATTCCTCGCAAGAAGGAAGGGCGCTCGTTATTTTTAAAAACATCCAAAAAAATTAAGCGAGTCAACTTGTGGCAAGTCTAGCTATGGCCCTGCGGGACATCGCTTCACTTTTGTGAACATCTTAACACAGAACGGGAACTCGTTCCCAGGTCTTGTCCAACATTAAAAGCCTTGGGAATGGGATTAAGGGAACTCTGGCTGGATTTCCTTATATGTCAAGCAAACCGGGAAACCCCCAACCCCACAGCTTCCTCGTGTACGAAAAGTCCTGGGATCGAGACTGTCCAACCTGTGCGCATGTCATCAGTTTTGTTCGAAACAAAAAGAATGCTGCATAGTCTACAAATTCGATTATTTTATTACCTTGATAAATACACCCTATCAAAGTTCGCAATAACTTAAAACAATAAACTCTAGGAGTTTTAAACTAAGTGAATCATTAGGGTTCAAGACGACAGTCGGCGATTTGTGCCGATGAAAACATAAAAGGCCTTTTGCCCGCAATTCAGACAAGCGAAAGTCTGCTTTCTGTTGCATATGAAAAAAGTAGTCCGAAACTACATAACCAAAAAATCGTTTCCTTTTGTCTGTGTGTTTGTGCGCTGGGTTGGAGTTACCCACGGATAACGTTAAGCACGTTGTCTATTGAGGGTACCACGTTTACATCCATGGGATGTACTCAACCATGTGCCCCACATCACAGCTAACTCTTTTGGAGAAGTGTGCGCACACGTCAAGACATCTATACCAACTCAGTTGCCACCGATTTCCACTCTATAAATAGAATTCAATTAAGAAAGGTCTTCTCTTATGAAAAAATTAGAAACAGTCACTATACTAGTGTTATCTAGGGTCGCTTTTCATTTATCCCTCCTGACCAGCCGAAAAGAACTGGTTCTGGCCAGTTTAAACGGCAAGGCGTGCATTTTCCCGAATTCCCGCGCTTTCGCAAACCGGAGCGAGAGAACTGAGCGGCTTTGATCCATGAGCAGGGCCATTCTGGCAAGAGCTAGTTCTGAGAACTCGTGCGTTCCATTTAAGAACTGGCTGGTCGGAACGCCAGACTGGATGAATGGAAAGCGACCAAGGTGTTAAATTAATCTCATTTCAGTGTGTAATGTGTCTAGGCGGGACACCATCAACTTACATCAAAATAGATTCTCTGTGCGAGTTTGCGTTAATACGTAATTAGCCGTGTCCGGCAGCTAACGAAAGTTCAAGTACAAAATGTAAATGCAAGCACTAATCACAAATTCTGATATTTATATAGCTATATATATCTGTACAGTTGGGTGGATGGGAAGAATACGAACGTCTGAAGTCCGAGGATAACCACAAAGGCAGTTCGTGTGCTGGTATAGCCAATTTCAACGACTGCTTCACACAAAC
>JAOBRG010345169.1:0-14058 GCA_027574985.1 Umimayanthus nakama | reverse complement strand
CTTAAGTAGCTATTAGTGAAATTCAATCACTGTTACTTAAGTACATTTGTTGAAAAACGATCTTAGGCATTCTTAACAATTTTTTTACTGTATTGGGGCTTGTGTTGTCATTATTTCATAAAACGTTTTTCATAATGTTGACCGGCCAAAAACGAGACATGTCCGAACTTAAATCAGTTTGCCCGGTCAGCACGACCGGCCTTCATACGAAAATTATTTTAATCCCTGATCAGTGTTCATGTTAGAGTACATGTACATGAAGCACATATAGTAAAACATGTTTATCAGATAAAATGTTATAAATGCCAGGGTGTGGGGAGAGAGAAACAATACCATCCAGCACTTACATGGGTGGGGTGTCTGAGATTTGAGGGCTAGGGAGGGGGTGGGGGAAAAAGCACATGATTTAATTTACATAAAATTGTAAAGTGCTAATATAAAAAAGTTCAGTTTCAAGGTTTTATTTCACTCAAGTTTATTATTGGTAAAGTTTCATTGTTTTAATAAAAACCACATCATTCTGCAATTTCTTGGCAATAAAGATCCATGCACAAAATGTTCAAAATAACAAATATACTTTTAAATGAAATTACGTATTATAATTATACTGAACTAATACAGTCATGCACTTTTCAAATTACAACTTACCCACTGCTTTCTGCTGGGCCCTTTAGTGAGAAGCGGATTTCCAAGGTGATCTTTCTTGAGCTTGCTCAGCAGTTGTCTTGTCTAAAGTAACAAACACAGAAAAAACACATGTAACAAGGTCCTGCAATTTATTTGCAAGACTCTTTTCACCTTTTTTTATAAAATTTTCCAAAACTTTGAGACGATTAAAATGCATGAAGGTTTTTGGATTCCCTTAGAACAACAACCATCATAAAAACCTTCTGCAAATATACTATACATACATGTATATGTACAGGTACAGTCAAAACACTCAATGAATCAAAATATTAGATGACCTAAAGTTTAGTTAGTAACAATGGTTCCAGAAATATCATACATCTAATGCAGAAGAAATTTTGATTGCCACCCCTTCCCCTAGGAAGTTATAGTACTTTTAATTAATATAAGCCTGTATATTCCTTTCAAAAACTAAAGGCTTCTGAGAACACTTGGTCCAGAAATACAAATGATACACCTGTACCTTGCTTCATAGAACTACCTATCAGTCTAATGCACCAGTCATTTGAACCCCCCACCCCCCACCCCCCACCTCGGGGATAGGCAGGGGAAAGCGGGGATGTTCACCCAATTCTCACCATCTTTTATGGCCTCAGGGTGAGGCAACTTCACCATTAATTCATTTCCTTGCCCCTTGAGGCGGGGAATTAACCAGGGAATTAGCAGGGCATTCACTGACATTTTTGCGCCACAATGGTAATTTACTTTGGGACCGTGACTTGACATAAATTATTGCACAAGGAGAGACAGAAGCGACAGAAGCCGGTGGATGCTTGAAGATGCTTTGGAAAAGAGATATTAAGTAAGAAGGCTGTCATAGCTCACTCCTTTTCAAGCCTCATTGGCAAACGTAGGTGGTTTGAGTAATTTATTTGGCCAGCTATCCATAGCAAATAAATGCAAATATTTGTGAATGAGTTTATCATTATCACACTTCAGTGTGTTTCATTGTCTAGTTTGTGTGCAGATTTGTCCGAGATATATTTTTTCAAAGAGTCTCGGCTTATAGTAGATATGTGTTGCTTTTTGTAGTATAATTGAAATAAATTCGAACGAACGCATTTCTATTAAATTGATATATATTGAGTGATTACCGTCACACGCTTATACGGTTGCAGCCGTTGGGAGAAGAGCTGAAGCATTTGCCACGCCTCAAAATCAAACTCAAAGACAAATGCACTGTTTTTATAGAGCTTTTGTACCAGCCAAAAAGTAGTATCTTTGGGGGGCGAGGCTGTTCACTATGAAATTTTGGACCGGGGACTTCACTTAGTTTCACACCAAGAAAAAGTGAGTGTCCCCGCTATCCCAGAGGTGGGGGGGAGGGGTTCAAAGGACTGGTGCATAATGTGCGAGTCCAACTTTACTGTTAGTAGCTGTTCTATTTTCTTACAGAATGTTAAATATATAATAATTATTTAATCCATTAAATGCTGCAGCAGTTGTTAAATTTTTCCTGATTTGACTTCAGCATTTATTTGAGGTATGTTGTAATTTAGGTTTTTTAAACTTATCACTTTAATTCATTTTTAGAAATTCTTGCAAATGAGTGAGATGAAACATTACAACTTTTTGGGTTTTACTTTATTCATTCCTTTGTTTAAGAAAAACCAATAAAAAGAAAAGAAAATATTTGGCAAAACTAATATTTTTTCTTCAGGGACTGCAAAGCAACTTTGAGATTAGAGGATTGGAGGCACCGTTAGTGACTCAATATTGGGGGGGGGAGGGCACAAAACACTTTTATACTACAGTTAACATCTTTACAATTTTAAAAATACTGCCCAGGGCACATGCATCCCTGGCTTGACCCTGCTCTGTGGACACTGGTCTATAGCAAATTGGACTGTTGTTTGTAAACCACTGTTGCCTTTGCTTAAAATTTGAGAGCTTGAACACAAATAACTTGAATAAATTCGGCACCATAAGTGCGGTATTTATTTATTGGCCGCATTGTTTAGGGCGGTGTTTAATTGTATAACTGCATGTCACTGGTAATATACATGTACCATTCATATACATTTACTATAGTTATGCTCTTTGCTAACATTGCATACCTTTGCTTCTATCTGGGAGAACATGTCAAACACAGTGGAATCTTTGGTTGGTAAAGGCAACTCCAGGGCACTGAGGATCAGTTTTAGTTGTTGCAATGGGGGGCTTACAGCCTGAATTAATATTAAGAATTAATATTAAGAAGAAATGTTGTTGTTGTTGTTGTTATCAATATTCAGAAAACATGTAAAATTAATGTAGTTTCAAAAAAAAGTTCTACTTACTAATGTTTGTAAACTTGATAGATACAAGTCCTGTACAGTGTGTGTAGTGTATGGTCTGTCAACTGGTAACACGGTTTTCCCAAGAAAAATTTTAAAAACTAAAACTTTTTTAAAAAACACATTTTTAGTACTTATATGGTTGTGTCGCATTAAGTTTGCTGATAAAAGCCAATTAATTACCACAAATTACAGACCAAATCCAAAGTAGAGCGACAAGCAATGGAAATCAAGGACAAGGTCATTGGACATCTAAATATTAATAAACTGAAGAAAATGTGAGAAAAATGATTGAATTAAATATATATTTCATTGTTTAATTTGCCAATTGTGATGTTTAAAGCTCAGCAAAATTTTGCCATAGTTTAATAAGGGAAACGTCAGAGAAAAATCAGGAAATTTCAATTTTAATGCATGACAACCCTGAAACTACAAATTATTTAGCAAAGAAATTGCAAGACAGTGCTTTAAGGCATAATACAAAGTAGTTAACATGCATAACATAATTGAATATTGAACACAGATGTTCTGAAGCTGTGAAATTCATGAACCCTGACACAAACTGTATAATTATTTGATAATGGAAAGAATTTAATATTTAAAAATAATATAGTATCAGGAACTTCTAAGCGGCAAACAAATGAATCCTTGAGAAACAAACATGCAAAGACCAGATTGGATAGACTGGTTCCCAAGATTTTGACCAGGAGGTATTTACTCTGGCCAACACACACAGTTGTATAATTATGTTATCTAGGTTAAGCAAACTAGCATGGATTAGATCTTGACTGACTTGTGCATCAATTTCCATTTTCTCTTCATCTGCACCACCCAAGATTCTACAAGCTTGAAGCTCAGATGTCAAGTAATCTGTAAACACAAGTCACATTGTATAATGAATTCTAAAGAAATTAATCTATGTGAGCTGATAACACAAGTGATACAGTGCAAGTGACTTGGTTGATCAATGAAATAAATGACATCACTGCAGCTGCCATCTTGGATTTTCAAAATTTCAGATTTTTGAATTGAACACTCAAAAGGGTGAGAAAACATGGTTTAGCGATTGGAATATACAAAACTTTTAAGAAATAAAGTGAAGTTTTCAGTATTTAGGTGATAATAGTCACATTTTTAGCAAAAAATTGACCCCCCCCCTTTATGCCTTCTAGGGTTAAAGCAAATGTTCCAATACCCAGGAGTGTTTATTAACTACCTTAAATTAGTATGTTTCCAGATTTCTGAACATCGGATTTAAATTATTCTGAAGGATGGTAACACAGAACTCTACATGTATGCACAGTTTGTCCCATGATTTTTACTAAAAGAAAACTTTGGAGCACCAGAAAGGTGGATTTTTGCCCAGGCTCCTATCTCTGGCCATTAGTAGTGGAGGAACCCCTTTTATTTCAGTTCTAGGGTTAACATAAATTTATTATATTGAAATACAAGGTTAGTAGACAAATGTTTACTAAAATCTTAGTGCAGATTCTGTTTGGATGAAATGATCTTAATTGCAACAAGATGTAATAATTTAATTTATAGGACAAACCCACCAAGCAGAAGCAAGCGGTTCTGAACTGTAGACAAACCATTTACACCTGACAGCTGGGAGTGAGGGCAATCTGTAAGATGAGAAAAAAAAAGCTTGATGTTCAGGGTTTGTACATTATAGTTCAGCAACATAACGTCAATTGTGAACTATGCTATTAATATTTAAATGATGGATGTACAGGCATGATTGTGTTTAAAGGAACATTAGTTTAAAATCTACTACATGTACACTGTAGAGCTTCTAATTTAAAGTGCGAAAAAAAATCAAGCTCTCCAAGCTCTATAATATCATCCACTAGTCACTGCCTCTTTATCAGTGTGAGAAAAAAATCTTATATTTGCAAAATCTCCAACACTACTCCCCCCCCCCCCAGTTTGCCCCAAGCCTGGTACACTGAAAAACAGACCTGTCTCAACTCAAATCTAAGTAGGGTCACACTTATCTTGCTTAACTTTTCAAAGCACAATTTCTTCAAAACTTATGACTAGGACAGGACAGTCTAAAAAATTTGAAACTGAAAAATTGTGGTTTCTTATAATACAATCATGCAAACTTTAACCGATGGTCCCTTAAGCGTGAAACTGTACACTCACCATCAGTAACTTCAGCAGCTTTACTGATGCTACCCAATTTTATATTTTATGTGTTTTTAGCCATCCATTTTTGCAGCTTTAGGAGAAGTAAATATAAATAATTGCAACTGTATTTAGTTGTACTTTGTTAGAGACAGATACAGAGTGATGTAACTTACATTAACCACCCTGTCCTATATATGCTTCCAGTCCGTTAGGGGCAAACTGATCATTGTAAAACACCTTTGGCCATGTCACTGATAGGGCACTAGATATAAATGTACCACTTATTGATAAATAGTTTTATTATTTTTTACTGTAGACACTTTCAGCAACCCTTCTACCCCCTTCCATTTTAATGGGGTATAAATTCAAATGGGCAACCAGTTTACAGTTTTTAGTAAATTATATTTAACATTAAACTGCTTACAAGTAATGATTCACTCACTGAGCTCTTTGAGAAGTCCACTCATCTCAATTCTGAAGGTGTCTTCATCTTCCTTTTCTAGAACAATAAATTTTAATAATTTTAAAAAGTTCCTTACACTGTAATATTACATTTTATCAATAAGCATGATGAGCATATAATTATTATAATTATACAATGTAAAATTTGTGAAATACAGTATGAACAAATGTACTATGTATAGCAAATTAAAGCAATTTTTGAGTCAAAACACAACACTGGACAGTCATACAAACAGAATAAATTATTTAGCTAAAAACTAAACATAATTAAAATAATTATGTGGCCCAAAGCTAATCTATCAGCTCGGCTTAATTTAAAAGTACAGAATAATATTATTTGACTGGCCTGGTATGGTATCATCATATCTATACTGTGTATACCTACCTGATAGCGTTTCTCCCAGTCTACAGACGACTTTTAAGTTGTCACTAAGCCAGACACAAAGTGTCATAAATTCATGTGTTAACTGTTTCCCTTCCAGCGCCTTTAACAGAGATCCTTCTTCTAATAGTGGACCTTCATATCTATACAAGAACCAATTATTTTTTTTTCAAAACTACAAAATAACATGTAGAGCTTTTTTAGTATGTTTATTAAGTGCACCCAGTTCTGTTATGAGAAATATGATAGTCTAGTAAGATTTTTTATTTAAATTTATATAAAACTAACATTGCAAAAAAATAAATTGTTATAATTTAGAATACTGTAAGCAGTTTTATTGGTATTAATAAGTATTATCTAGAAATTGATAAAGATCTACTACTCACAATGAATCTTTTTTCAAATTGATTTTAGATAAAAATTATATAATAATATTATAATTACTGGTTAACTTTTATTTGACTGAAAAATATTAATGATTTTATCTACTAGATGTAACAATGGTTGTGTGGTGCAAGAAGCAGCAACAACAACTCCACAGCTGAACTAATCCAAAAATCTGGATATCTCCAGGCCTTGGAGCAGCCAATTCAAGCAGGCACCCCAAATGGTTCAGTTACTCCAGGTGAGGCGATACTATACATGTAGATCCCAAATGGCCCAGGTCAGGCGGGTCTCAGTGGCCTGCACTTGAACATTTAAACCTGCTGACCTGCTGTGACTGAGTAAAAGCCCATATTTGTGTGTTTAAACTCTGCTTTCTTGATAAAATCAGCCAAATCCTAAAAGAATCTTAACTTTCTTTCGGTGATTACAAGAAATAACAAAAAAATGACTCGTAAAACAAGTTGAAAAACTACACATGCTTACTGATTGTGACTGAATTCCTCTCACAATGCATTAAATTGCCATTTTAGAGACCCTAATTTTCAGAAGTTTCTGCCCTCAGACCTTACCCCCTGAGAAACTTGCACCTGTATATGTGGCACTCATACATGAACAAGCACATATGACCAGTATTTGGGGTTTTCAAACTAGGGATCTATGGGATCTATGCAATATGTGATTGCCAGGGTATCTGCCCCAGGCATTAGTTTATTCATTTATTTAGCTTCGCCCATATTACACAATTACAAAAGAATAAGTAGATATAATGATGTAGACAAGTAGTTAAATAAATAAATAGATAAATAAATAAATAAATCAGGTTGGGGAAAACCGCTACAGCTTAGGCCAATTACAGTATGCCATTAACGGGCATACTCCAAAGGCAGGCCAGGGAAAACCTGGGTGGGGGTCATCAAGAGTGACCTCCAAGAGTATGGGCTCAATGCCTCAGGTGCCCAGCCCTTGACTGTTTACAGGGTACAGTGGAATACAAGCATTGTGGAATTTTGGAAAGCAGACACATTCCTAAGTGTAAAGATATATTACAATGTCCAGTTCAATCTGTAACCTATTCACTTATCAATCAGTTAATAAGGGCTTAGATTATGCTTGCTCTTATCACTGACCCTTGCAATATGTACAGTAGTCCTAATCCTGGGTGAATTCTCAATAAAACCTAAAGTGTTAACCCAGGATTACATCTTGAGCTTTGAAATGAGTTTAAACTTTTGTATGGTAGAACATTTTTCCTAAAAATGTTAACTTTGAGTTTCACATTTCGTGTATCCCCCCCCCCTCCTGCTCCTCACTACCACCACACACATGCCACCGTTTAAAATAGCTTGAAACTTGGGGTCCACTACACAGAAGAGTTAACTGCTCTTCCCCAAGACAGTGTCCAAAAAACGAAACTTTTTTCCATAACACTAAGATATTTATCCAAAGTAATTAGCGAACGTTCTACTTAGGGTCAAGAGTCTGAAGATATTTCTGATTTTCTCACTCTCTGCCACCGTCTGCGGTCAGGCCTCGACAGGAGAGTCGGTGGCATGCCAGCCACATTACAGCGCATGGTCAAGACAAGTTTTCAAATTGGGATTATCCATTTGTAAGATGACAATTATCTTACCCCAAGTCCTCCAGAGCGTCTAACACATCGCTATCCATGGGTAGTTCAGAGATAAGATCCTTTAAAAATTTATTTCAGGCAAAAATAAAGACAAAACTTGTGGAGCTAGTTCCAGTCCTTCGAGCGCGAGCAAGTGAAGCACGCATGCTCTTGAAAGTTGCTGCTGTCCTAAAACAGCGTTGGCTCATAAATGTGACAAAGCAAAAAGTTCAAGATGGCGGCTCCAAATGCACAAAATTTCAATGATGTTGTTTCAATGTATCAGACTCTGATAAAAGAGTGGAATAGGAAGCCGGTAGATCTTGAAAAATGTGGGAAACTCCTCTCTGGTATGAAGGTAGGGAGTTTCGATTCGGTTAAGTTAGTTTACATTCTTTTTTCTTTCATACACTCTTGTCTTGTTGGTATCCACTATCCAGACTACCAGAACTAACATTTAGCTTGATCGGTCTGAAATAGAATAATGAAATAGAAAGCTTTTGTTTTTGTTTTCGTAATTCTCTCGCACGAAATTTGTTCATTATTTGGTAAAGAAGTGAATAAGCTGTATGTCACCTTCAGTCTTCTTTCGAAATGATGCATATTTGACCGAGGTTAATTTACTTAAAAAATAATTTATAAGGCATGTGCATACAAGTTATTACAAGTAATGAGTGACAATTTTATTTTTTTCGTGATTTTTATAGAACCCCCCATCCCCTCCCCCTGTAGCCGTAATTTGATCCCCCCCATTTGTCATAAACCTGAGGGTAATAAGCAACATGAGTATAAGTGGGACCCCCAGCTAGTGACTAGTTAGCAATCAAATGAAACTAAATAGTCTCAGTGTCTAATGTGTTCACACATGTAGTTGCCCAGTTGTCATTTGTTTCATATTGATCACTGTGACTGTTTTTCTTGTTTTGTCTTACGACATTTTACACATTTTTCGAAATTTGACAGAATCTTATTGGTAGTTACCACATGGACTGTAACCTAGAACTGGGGCTGGTTGGATCAGTGCTTCAAGTATTAAGTTTTGTTGGTCAGTCCCCAATTCCCATACCAGTAGTTCACCATTTTTAGATAAGAACAAAAGAAGTGTAAAAATAAAAATAAAAGGTGACCATAGTGAGTTTTTCTGTAAATTAGTACTGTAAACTTCATATTAGTTAGTTTTTAATTTCAAAAATTTGAACATCATGTTAGTTTACCATGAGAACTTCACAACTCATCTGGATCAAAACCAGAAGTCTTTCTTTCTTTCTTTCACTGGTTATACTAGTGCAACAATGATCTTAGTGACTTGATCAAGTTCTTAACAACACTCCTTGTAGTGTTAATCTCTTCTCTTCATGTACCCTGGAGACCAGAGGTATACTTGCTGTTCCGATTGAAATACTCACTCGAGCGTGAGTTCCGCAGCGAGCAGAGTAAGCAAGGGACAAACGCAAGTGACCTTTGGTGGCAAACGAACAAACCTCACTTCAATGCTTTGTTATTGATATCACGTGCAACCCTTTTTTTAGAAACTTGGCAAACAGGTTTTTGCTTGTTTTCGTTGTTATCAGCCATTCACAACAACTGTTAATACCTGAATTTGATCCAACCAATCAACTTGTAGGGTCAAAATTTTACTCTGGCACTTTAACACCTCTTCTGATTGGTTTGGCATGTTCAAAAGACCTCACGTTGGTGGCCAGAGGTACAAGCGAGCTTCCACTCACTCTCAAATTTTGCAACATGGCATATTTGTCAAAGCCCATAGCAGCGAGCTGTACCTCTGGCACCAAGGGTACTCTTCATGACCCTTGGGAGAATTAAGCTTTTTCATGTAAATTCATTTATATCATTTTTGCACTGGACTCTTCAACAACTGGTTTTGTAAATTTTCAGTAAAAAGATAACTTTTATCCAAGATTCACCCTATTTACCATGTCCGTAGTTATGTATTTATTTCTGGTCCATCTCAAAACTTAGCTAAGAATGTGTAGGGGAATCAGGACTACTCTCGATCTTGAAACTTACCCTTTCAGTCCCAGCTGGAGTATCTGTATGTATGTTCCCCTTACACTGAATCCTTTCAAAATGAATTGTTTGGTAAATAAATGAGGTACAGAATAAATCAATTGATCATACACAGAGTAAGATAAAAAACAAATTTTTGCAACCTTATTGCAAGGAAACTATAGAGAGAATTTAGGAGAGTTCAGTGATACATCTTTCATCATGTTTGGGTTGAGAGGTTTAACAAAATGACAGATACATATACATATTGATATCACGTGTACATGTAAACTTATAAAATGAATGACCCTAAGTTGACAATCATGTTGGTTCTAATACAGATGGCCTTGACCCAATTCTGCTTTCTTCCAACATCTGCCAGTAAACCAACATCCCAGGAACTGTTGTTGGCTCGTGAGTACCTGTTGTACACAAATTTCACTGCGTTGTACTGTAAGATGCAGTGAATTTGCAAGTCTTTTCCTTTTTTCTAATTTCTGCGAACTCAAACTAGTGCTTGTGGCAGGGATGTTGTATGTTCATGTACATGACAGTATGTATATATTTGCAAATCTTCAAAGTCATAGAATTTCACTCTCAATTTCAAACTGCCAGGCCTGGAATACCTGAAAAATAAGAAATTACAGCTAGAAAAAAAGACAGAAACTTAGAATCTGAAGTGAAAAATTTCAGTTAAAATGATTCATAGCAAACCACTTGGAAGATTCATTAGTCTTGGAACAGATTAATTAACTATGAATTCAGTACTATTCGTGAATGGATTTTTTTATAACAGTTATGGCAGACTGCTATGTAAAATCATGTAACTAATGGAAGCCTAACTTTCATTGATATGGGTGAGTTAGATCCAAATTAAAGTGTTTACTTATTAAAGTGTTGGTCAAGTTCTTTGTCTAGAAAGCATACACTTTGCACACAATGACTATTACATGCATATCATGGAGATTGGTTTTTCTGTATTTAATGGATACATATACTAATTTATTATATGTACACTATATACATGACTGTATAAAAATCAATGTTTGTTTGGCACTGCACCTTTTGTTAGTATCATTCAATACAGCTGTGTTTGTTTGTTTGAATTCTGTTTTCTGTAAACAAGGGTTTCTCTCTGCCAAGCAGCAAATAATCAGCCAATGTTTTTTGTGAATGTGGAAGATGCAAACATGTCTCTAGACCTCTAACTGTTTTCCCTTTTACTGAAATTGTTCCAGGTGATGTTCTAGAGATTGGTGTGCAGTGGAGTGTTCTAAGAAAGGATATCCCATCGTTTGAAAGATACATGGCACAGCTCAAACCTTATTACCTGGATTACATGTGTGTAGTACTGTGGCAGTTTATAGTTTACCTTAGTAGTAATGTGTAGGAGCAACAACTGGTTAAAATTTGAAATTACATGGAAATGGTTGTGCTGTTTTGGCCTAGCTAGAACACTGTTTATACATGTAACTCCTCTAAATTGTCCTCACCCTCCCCCTCAAGAAAATTATTATAAAAACAATAACCATAATTGAAGAGTCCAGTGCAAAAACAATGTAAGTGACTTTACACAAAAAGGTAAATTCTCCCAATGTAACTACATGAAAATATGTAGTACTCATGGGAGAATTGGAAAATTAATCAGGGGTCACTTACATCGTTTTTGCACTAGTGTCTTCAATTTTTGTGATATTAATAGTAATAATGATAATAATATTGATGATAATAATAATAATAATAACAACAATAATAATAATAATAATAATTTTAAAACAATACATTAATTTGTAATGTGCTGATGCTTGAGTTAACTTTACATAAATGCAAATAGGATGTAGAAATTTTCTGAGTGTGAGTTAACCCTGGGCCTGTGAGGACACAGGTTTACATAAACACATACTAGCCCAAAAGACTCAACTACTAGCCCCAGTCAATCACTGCAAAACTGTTAGACAGCCCAGGGGTTACCGGTAAATTCCCTTAAAAGCTATTAGCCCAACCTTTAAATGTGCTAGCCCCGGTGATGAGGCTACAGGGCTTCTACACCCCTGGCAAGCGTGAAAAGAGGTACAAAGTTTCAAACGAATTGCAAGGTCCTAAAACAGTAATTATAATAAAATTAAATTAGTATTAAAGTCAAGTTTTATTTGTTTTTTACAGAGGAATCTTGGAGGAGTCAGCTTACATGTACCAACTATTGGGCTTGAATCTTTTATCACTTTTGGCACAAAACAGATTGGCAGAGTTTCACACAGTAAGTACTGTAGAAAAAGTACATATTAAATCTAAAGCCTTTGCAGTCACCATGATCAGCACACTGGATACTTTTCATTCTTTTGAGTGTGACTCTGGATACGACTGTCATGACCAGTTCAGTTGTTTAAAGTCACGTGGACTCACAGCAGAATCCAAGCAAGTCAACAACACAAAGTAATTTTTGTTTAGTGTTTAAGTCTATACTTGTTGTGTGTAAATCAGTGGCCATACCAACCAAATGTTAGTTGAATTTTAATTAGCAAGTTAGAAATGTCAGTATTTATAAGTAACATTTTGTTAGGAAGCCTTGCATTCATTACAATGATTTTTAAAGGGGTCCTAGCTTTGTAGCTTTAGAATTAAGTCTAAAAATTATTAGTTTTTATCTCTTCTTAAGCAAACCAGACTTTAGTGTAAGATACGGTTGTAAATGTAGATCTTTTGATTTCTTGTTTTCAGATTTTTACTGGCTCAAATGTGTATCCATTTAGAGTATAACCAAGTTTTCTTGTTCTCAACACCACAGGAGTTAGAACTGTTACCTACAAAAGAACTCCAGAACAATGTGTATATCAAGCATTCTGTTGCACTGGAACAGGTGTGTAAGACATAAATGTCACATAAAATTGCTTTATACATTAAATGAATCTACTTTTATTACCAATTTTATTAATGTAATTATACTAATTAATCACAACTAAAATACAATCTGATTTTGTTGCGTGCTATGTGTACATAGAATTACTATGACATAGATTTGGATCATAATTTACTTACCATGTATCAACACATTTAAATATATCAAAGTCCTTGAAAATTTATAGAATTGTTGACAGCAAAAAGGGTGTTTTACCCCAGGAGTACACTGTTTTGATACTCAAGGAAGAGTAACCTGCATGACCAATTAGAAAGCAACATCACTTCAATGAAATAAAAAGAAGCCAGAAACACTGAAGCGTAGTTGCAGCTAGAACTCCTTGTGAGAGAGAAATAGTTTTAGCTGCCAAAGGGGCCATAAAGGGGGGAAGGGCTTCAGCCAAACTCCCCCCTCCCACCTCCACTTTTTTGAAAATAAAAAACAAATAATGAAGAGTAACTGAGAAAAAGGTATTTTCACCCCCCTCCCAAATAAAAAAAAATTTGAGTCACTAGACTTCCCCCACACACACACACCCACTTTCAAAGAAGCTCTGTAGTCATTGTGCTGAGACAAGTTTTGTGCTTAGCAACCACACCACAGTCTTGAATTATTCTACGCAGGGGTCAGTAACATACATGTACTTACTCCACCTTAAAGGCAGATTATATGTATCTTATAACAAAGGCCAAGCAGCTTAGCTAGTACCGGTACCCAGGAGCTAGTAGTTCCACTAAGGGTTAAGCGACCCCCACTTTCCAGTAAACAGGATCTTTGCAGTGCTTTGGTTGTACATACAGTTTTTTGTATATTATAATACGTGTACATGAAGATGTTTTTTTAAGATAAGAAAAAAGTCATTGAATTTTTTCTACTTTTGTAGTACCTGATGGAAGGTAGCTATAACAAGGTAAGTTCCATGTTGTTGAACTTGTATTTGATAGTTATTACTACTGAAAGTATTATGATTATTATTATTACTAGTATAAAGCAAAGATTGCACATTTTGATTAGTTCATGAGCAGTCTGATTCCTTGTCATGCCTACAGGCAGTACAGGTTATTGATAATGCCCAATGGATGATTAAAGCTGGATATGCACACAATATTTAAAGAATTTCCACTTGCATGCTAGTATTGTCATTAGGCCAAGTAAAAAAAAAATCGGTTAGCGTCCCCGCCCGACCATTGAAAAAGCGCCCGACTCAATTTTTTTTTAT
>JAOBRG010345147.1:0-14062 GCA_027574985.1 Umimayanthus nakama | reverse complement strand
GAAGGGAAGGGGGGGGGGAGGGAGGGGGAGGTGTGAAGCCCGGCACAAACCAGTACAGTCAGGACACAGATGAGCTCTGCTGTCTGTTTAACTGTGAGTGGTTGTTGGGTGACATGGTGGAGAGGAGGGGGGAGGGGGAGGGGGACGTCTGAGGCCTGACATGTGGCGATGATATACATATAATTGGTACATAGAACTACAGTTTTAAAATTACATTAATAAAGAAAAACTTCATTTTGTACCAGCTAGCTGTAATAACCTGGACAAGGCTGAACTGGACAGCTAGCTAAAGATAGTAATCTAAAATTTTGGTCATGATATTTTGAAAAAGAAGGAGTTACAATAAATACGGACAATAGCAAGCAAATATACAAGAATCAAACAAAGTAGATACAAATTAATAATGAGATATTACAATAAACAAAAATAGACCAAGAATTTTTACAAGGAAAGCTATTTTTATGAAAGTATTATACTTCTTTTTTTCAATTTATACTTAATTCATCCCGGATAGAAATGTTTCATTTCGAAATAAAATAACCGGTAATCTGACCGCGGGCTGCATGTGAAAGAGCTACGAGCTCATTCCGGCAGAGAGTTGGGCAAGTGGATTGGCCGAACTCACATTTTTGATCCACCTTCATTCCGGATTAGAATTTCTGTGTAAAATGCAATGATATCTGTCTGTCTGTCTGTCCAGCATCTTATAAACACCCCCTTTGTTTGCGGAATGGTTTGTTTAATATGTTATCCACAGGTTCTTTGATTTTGATCTTTCGTGTATTTTTAGGCCAGCGAGAGAATGTCATCCAGATAAGCATGAAGCCAATTGCCGAAACAATCCCTTCGACAATTGACCCGACCACGCCCTCGACACCAACAATGTCTAATGCCCAGGGCCCGGACGGGACAACTGCACAGGCGCCAAAGCAATTCTGTGTGGTTAAGAAAAACGCGATCCAACTATCCTCCTTGCCTCAGACTAACTTTATGAGACCAAGGTCGAACTCGGACGACGGAAAAAGCAGCAGGTCTGTACAGGAATCGAGACGAAGTAAAACAGTTGGACAGAGAGCGTCTGATCGCAAAGCTCATTCTCGCAGCAGGTCTTTGGAGCCGAGAAGAATTAGAGAAAGAGCGCGCGATGAGGAAAGAACAAAGCGAAGAGAAGACGATTGCGACAATGACGAAGACCCAGTTGTTGAGCTTTCTGTAAATAGATTCATTTTGAATTCACCCCCGCGATCACCACGACTGAACAAAATGAAGGAAGAGGTGAGGAGGAGTGGGGAGACAATCGAAAAACGAGGCAAAAGTGGGACTCCGCAACGATCTCCAAGACTAAGAAACAAAGCGTTGAGAGGGAGGGGAGGGGAGGGTACTGGACATATTTCGGACACCTCACTTGACCACGACAGCAGGAAAACGAGTTCGGAGGAGGTTGATCAAAGTGACGATTCGTTTTCATTCAAAGACGAGTTAATGAAACGAATCGGCGCGGACGACTCCACGGAGTACGATTCAAGCGTTTCGGAAGAACGGAGAGTATCAACAACAAGGTCCCGCTCGAACAGCTTTGCAAAGAGCGGTGTTTTAATATCAGAAGCTCCAAAACAAGATTCTGTAAAGAAACTGCGACAAAAATTTCTTAAAATTGACGATATGTTGGAAGAAAAACATAAATATCATTACCAGAGAAAACAGCTGGATTTAAAACGGGAATTAAGAAGTGTTGCGGCATGGAAACAACTTTCTGAAGATGTCCAAGTTAGTTCTCCAACAAAGAAGGGTCGTTTTAAGGTTTCAGAATTGCAAAAAACGAGAGGCAGCAACGTTCAAAGGCTGAAAAACAAATACTTGAACGAGGTTGCAGGAACCCCCAACAGGGCATCAAGCACATCTTCTGACTCGAAAGAAGATGTAAATGGTCTCCGCAGTTCGTCGGGGACAGCGTCACAAATCGATCGTTCGAGCACAAGCACGTGCAGTGACCCACGTGACTCCACAAGCAGTATTGGTCCGGCACAGGAATGTGCGAGTTCTGCAGCCGACGACACCAGCGAAAGAGGTTCCATGGTGTCTGTTTCTGATACCCTCGAAAATGCGTGCCAGGAATTGAGAGACATGAAACAGCCCACAGGTGAGCACGATAGCGGGCGCGGAGCAGTAACTAGCCCCCGACCCAGTCCCAAACGGACTCGTAAAAATATTTGTCTTAACGATAGAGAAACACGAGAAAACTGTGCAGACTATAAAGGCGCAGCAAGTTTTTCAATTGCAGTTGAAAACAAATGTGAAACACCAAACTCTCCATCCGCATGTGAGGACGGCTTAGGTACACGGTCGAAACCGCAGACATGTCAAATGAAAGTGTTTGAGACAGAACAATGTGAACAACAATCTAGAAACGTTAAACAAGTAAATATTAGTTTTATTGCTCCAGGGCCGAACGAACGTCGCCCATCCGTATCCACAATCAAGTTTCAGGACAAATCCTCACCAGGTTTGCCCAGATCGCCAAACTGTAGTCCTTCTTCATCTCCCAAAGACTCGCCTAAGTTACCCCGGCGCTCGGAGCCCCTCGCTTTCCAAGAGGGTGGCAGTGGTGATCAAAAAGAAAGCTCTGAGTCGCAGTTCCAAGGCGTTCAACTCTCCCACTCACCCTCGATGATAAGTTTGGGATCTCAAGGGACCGGTTCTTCCTGTAGCACTCCCAGAATGTCCATAATTATCGCCCAGGAACCTTCATCAACAAAGATCAACAGCAGGTATTTTACTGTCGAGACCTGCGGGCCGGAGGGACCTGGGGGAGAGGACGCCATTGTCGAAGAGAACCGTATCGGAATGGATGTAGAAGGCGAGTTTCGATTCGATTCTGAAAACAGCAGGCAGCGAAAAGCAGAGAGAAGAGCTTTTCGATCGTTGCAAAAAGGTGTGAAGGTGGGTTCGGAGAAGTCCTCTCTGGTCAAAGACGAGGAGATCAGGTTGTCTCACACTCAGATCGAGGCCGAGCTCCAGGCGTTGGAAATGATGCATAACGAGTTGGAAACGAGAGGTGTCGCAATGGAGAAGATTCTGAGGGGGAGTGTAGACTGTAAGTATTTGACATGCAGTGTGTTCTAGAGAGCTTTAGAAACAAAGACGCGACAACAACGAGAACGTTACTTGGTGAAAGAAAATGATGACTCACGTGGGAATGCAAAAAGCTTGCCACTGACCTTTTCGTCGTTGTCTTTATGAAACAGAACTTGAAAAGCTCAATTCTGAGGTTTCACTGAAAACGTGAACGTTAGAGTATGAATCGTTTTTTTTTCGCTGCTTCAAATTCAGTTTCCCATTCACTCAGCTTCATATAAAGCAAAAATGAAACGAATGAGTTATATGAACAAGAAAAATGAAAGTGGAAAGATAAAATTTAGCAGCCGTCTTTAGTCTTTGTTGTCATTCACGCCTAGCTGCTTGCTGTTCCAACTGAGTGAAATTAGGGGAACTGTGGGTTGCATGCAAGAAATAGTGGCATGCGATATACTTTTTAATGTGTCAGTGAGTGAAAAATTACGAGACATGCAGACAACATTCACAAAATTTCCGAAAAGACTATGGATTCATGTAGAGATTCTTACTTTCCAAGTTAGAAACTATTTTTTAACATCTGGAGTTTTATTGTTTTGCCCATTTCTAGCGATCGGGAGAGCTTTCATGAAAGAGAGAGTTTTTTTGCACACTTCTACAAGTATTTGAAACTGAAAATAAAGCACAACTCAATCAATGTTACTAAAATATTCCGTTTCTTAGTTAAGATGCCAATTGGTATTTCTTTTTAAAAAAGATAATGGCTGGTGTTAACAGCTATTCAGCTTGTTCCACACGGAAAGGATTGTGCTGCAAATGTTGAGGAAGAGCGGTAATAAATAGAAATTGGTTTAGAAATGGATTGGTAGGGAAGAATAGTTATTGGAGATAAGAAATTTGTTAAAAATATTTTAACTTATATTTCCAATCTAGTTGCAACTGAGAAGCCCTTTGAAAGTGAAGAAGAAATTATAAGGGATTGGTTAACACTGGTCCACGAAAAAAATATTATCATGCGGAGAGAATCTGAACTGATATACATGTAAGTTTACCCTTAATTACCCTCTTGCAATTTGGTAAGTAAAGATCCTTTTGTACTGCGCAGCTTTCTCAGCTACTTTTCCTGACCTGTCTAGTCTTAATGCTTGAAAATGTAGTGTTGTAGGATGCCGAGGTTTGGTGTTACACAGCCACTACAACACTATCTCAACATTTTGCAATATATTTGGGCGGGTTATGCTTTGCCTGAGCTCCTCGAAACGAAAAACGAGTGTCCCATGCGCTCTTATTAAAACTGCCGTAAAATTGCGATAAGAATTGCTGCAGGAGTCGGATACACTGTGAAATGGTGTTGCCAGTTGCTGTAATCCGTTGCAAAAAGTAAAGCTGAGTTCTACTTCGTGAAACGCTTCGCGCAGCATAAATTAGTATATAATAAAATTGCGAGGCAACCCATATTACACTGTGCAATTCTTAGGCAACTTGTCTTGCAACGGCACTGAGAGACAAGTTAATGAGAAAATTGCGCAGTGTAGCAGGGCATTTAAGGTTTTCTGGAGCGATACCAACCGTCGTGAATTTATTCCTTGGGTGCTTGTAAAGAAAATGAACCTTTTATTAATATTGAATCAGTTGTCAAGCCAAGAGTTAGAACTATGTTCAAGATTTAATATCATGTTTAAATGTTGAATCGAACCATTTTCGGAAGTTTTCAAAATTTTATAAGAAATGTATATGATCTGTCACGTGGCAAGAAATACAAATGATCATTAATACTGTCAAAATTGTATTTAGAAACAGAGAATCTTGTCATACAATTGCGTACAATTTTTACGAACTTCTGCTGCGGAGCTGTTGGTGTTGTTTTTGTTTAAAAGCATGAAACACATCTTAGTATAACAATTCTTTTTTTCCGGCGATATTGTACCATTTGCTTTTTCTTACGTGCTGAGGAGATGAGAACGAAGGATGTGCGGCTGATCTGTGCTGTAGTCTTTTAATTCAAGCAAAAGTTGCAGATAGACGTCAATTTGAAGCAGCTGATTTGTGATGAAAGAAATGGAATGTTTTTATTCACAAAAATTAGAACTGACTTCCGGAAAACTAAGCAATTGTTGTTAGTCAGTTAGCAATATTTTTTTCACCTTTTTTAGATCTTGGGTGTCATTGTCTCTGTGTTTTGTAACTTGACTTCCATTCGCAGGTTTCTTGTGCAATTCTTCAGTGCAAACTGATAAATGATAAGGTGACGCTATCGCGCATGCGCAGTCACGTCCATGTGTAACTTTTTTTTAAATGATTATTATTCCTAAAATATTTTAATAATCATTTCTCAAAGCGATAAAATATATACCCGACTCGCAATTCTTGATAACTGAAAAAGTACAAATAACAATACTTGACAACGTTGGTTTTTTAAAAACTTCAATTGGAATTGATCCCATAAGTGAAAGATAATTACTGTAGTACTTAATACTCAACGTCGTCTCTGTGTATTTGCCTTAAACTAATGAGTAAGGAAAATAACAATCTGGGTGACGCCAGATTTGTGACTAGTGTCACGTAAAATTTTTGAAGGGGAACAGGTCGCCCTCGGATGACCCGCTTACTTTTGCGGGATGTCCGTGTTGTTGCGACCTCCGACTCACCCCACCTTCACAATAACAACAAAAACTGGAAAAACAGCCGAGCAGCCGTTATTAAAATTAATACAAATTATAACATTATTTACGGTTAACCAGCTTAAATAAATAGTAACACAATTAAATAATTTAACGACGATAAATAAACGATTGAAAATGTTTTTAAAATAGCGTTTTAATAAGTTTGCAGACCTTACAACAACAACAATCTTTATTCGACCCAGAAACTAATACAAGATAGAAATTACCAGAAATTAATACAAGATAGAAATTACATATAGAATACAAATTAAATAGTGTAGGGTACAGGATGTCCAAAAAAAAACCCGTAAGGGCTTGTCTAAGTTGAACGTCCTATTTTGAATATACTCTAATTAAAAAATAATACTCCTCGAATTTACGTTCCATACGTTAACATAGAATTGTATTCCTCCAGCGCTTACTTATTAAACAGTAAGCTATGGGGAGATAGTAAGATAATTTGAAGTTATAAGATAAGCAAATCTGTTTGGGAAATCACGTAAGATCTGATTTGAAAACCAAGGTTTTATCAAAGGGATTCGCAAGTCGAAGCAAGTCAGCGTTGTAAGTTTTGCCCAGCAAAGTTGCATTCAAACGTCCGTTTGACTTGCAGATTTGCATGTTCATTTGCAAGTCAGCATACTAGAGAAACTGATCCCGTTCAAAGTCCTCACCATGCAGCAAGTAGGTGGCTGCAACATGCAAGCTTAAGTTCATAAACTTGGTTAACTAGAAGCGACTGTCTGTCCGTTCGTGTTGTTTCTTGGTAGGTACAGTTTTGATTTGACTTACTACTTCAAATGTCGTTTGTCTTTTTTGTTACAGTTTACAGTTTCGTAATTATGAAGACCGATACAGGGCAGTTGAAAGTGAACTCAGACATCTTGTCTCCATGCGAGGTCAGTATTTAGCCGAATGTATTCTGAGTATAGTGTTGTTTACCTAATTACATGAGTTTTCACAGAGTTGGTAAACTTGGAAAATGTCAGTAGACGTGTTGGCCAAAACAAGAAGAGAAAAATGGAGAAGAAAAGGAATAGAACAGATTATAGAGGGAAAAGAGATAAGAAGTCTGTGAATGTCTTCTCCCATTCAAATCAAAAGTGTTGGTAGAAGATATTTGTCATCTTTGAAAAGCCTTTTTTGGTGTAGATTTCCAGTTCAATGAGCAATGATAAATGACACCAAATTTACATTTTGTCAGTCTTTTTTGTTTTGAGTTTAACAAAGCAGATGCTCGTGCAGCTCAACTTGGCTTGATTATCAACTTGTTCTTTAATTAGCTAATAAAAAAGTACTCTTTCAAGTAAGAAAAATCAAACTAAACCGCATTTGACTTAGTTTCAGGATGTCAACCAAAACATTCGGTGTGTATAAGTATGTTCTGTGGTGAGTTAACAGGAACCTAATTAAGGAGGAGCAACAGGCAAAGTCGAATTTTCAGTCTCAATTACGTCATAATGGCAAATATATCCGTTCAAATTAGGACTAGCACAAATTTAAAGCATAGGAATACAGTACTATAGTTGATAAAGATTTAATAACAAATATTTGGAAGTTTGGAGACAATTTGGGAAAAAAAGCTGGGGGGGGATTGTTAACTTTGAAGACATTTTTAGTTTATATGGATTTTAGGTAAATTTAAAATTAATTTTTGAAGTTAATATTTAATGGACGATGGCCAGCTCGTATGCTTTCCGAGGAGTGGCACTTGCTCGCTTAGGGGAAGTGTTTGTTGCGTTCTATTAACTTTTTCCCCTTTTAATATATTCTCTCAAAATCCCCTTTTTACCACCCAAATTAAGCCTGTTGCTCCCCCTTGAGCCTAGTTTCCATATGATCGCTCATGATCGCCGGATCGCTGGAATCACAGAAGCGTTGGATCGCTCGCGATCAACGACGATCGCCCGATCGCTAAAAACTATTTCCATATAATCACTGACGATCGCTGAAAAGTGTTTCCATATAATCACTGACGATCGCTGAAAAGTGTTTCCATATAATCGCTGACGATCGCCCGATCGCTGAAAACTGTTTCCATATAATCGCTGACGACCGCTGGCAGTATTTTCAACAATTCGGCGATCGTAAGTGATCATATGGAAACTAGGTTCCTGTTAACTCACCAAAGAACACACTTATATATACCAAATTTCGGTTTTTAAAAAAAACCCATACAACTAAGCAATACCAAAAAGTGAAAAGTGAAAACTCAACTAACTTGCAAAGAAAAAGCGACGAAACTGAAGCACAATTCATCACTGAAGCCTCCGTTACTGTTCTTTGTTTCCAGACGAAGTGAAGAGTTCCGACGAGATCAAACGAGAAAGGGAACTTCTCACGGAGCTTCTGGAGCTGGTGCAAAAGAGAAGTTTCGTTATAGAAAGCCTTGACGAAGACCGCTTGAGGTGGGTATCTTGCGGTTGTTATCAGTTGATATTGCATGTGTGGTCATCATCATCAGTTGGTACTGCATGTGTTGTCGTGATCAGTTGGTATTACATGTGTGGTTGTTACCAATTTGTATTGCATGTGCATGTGGTCATCTTTAGTAATGTGCGTGTACCGGTTTGTTCTAATGTTTTTTTAAATAAAATATTAACATTATTACAGCATGGTAGTCGTTATCAGTTGTGTGTTTTACGGTATCAGTTCTCGCCTTCTTTATGAAGAAACACCGAGGCATATTTCACTGTGTTGCTGAAATTTCAAAGTTTGGAGTTCTTAGTTTCAGTTATACTTTATTAGAAATCAAGAAGTGAGCGGTTATTTTTGTCTTTGATTGCTTGGTCTCGCAGCATTAGAAAAGCTGTGCTCTCTGTCTGCCTGTCTTCCTGTCTGTCTGTCTCTCCATGTCTGCCTATGGATGTCTGTCTCTCTGTCTGTGTCTCTCCCTCTCTCTGTCCATCGCTTTCAGTTCAAGTGGAAAATCACTCTAGTTTTGAATTTCATTTTCCTCTGAACTAATAGATGTACTTGTAAGTTACCAGTGTAAACATTTTGCTGAATTGATCTCAGAAAAATTCTGCGTGATTTAGTGTCGCGCGGCCCTTGGGTCCTGTGGCGTGGAAGGCGAGTTTGGCCATAAACTCTGGGTAACCGCGCCACAGAGTCAAGCGAAGGTAGCCTCGTGACGAGGCTACGCTATAAGAGTAACCTTGTATTAACTGATCGAATAACATTTCACTTTTTACTAATTTCTGAATATGTAACAGTAATTTGTTAAGTTCATTTTTCCTTAACTGGTTAGTTCAATTTTGGTCGTGATAAAGTTTCTTTTTCTAATTCTAAGGCATTGGAAGAAACCCCAAAACGGAACGTCTTGACGTGTAGACTCGACAACAATTAGAAACATTGCTTATAGGTAGGAAATTTTTTATTTTTATTTTTTTGTACAGGACGGCAAAGAAACGTAGCGCAACTAAATAAATACACTTTTGATTTCGTTTAGCGAGAGACAAGAAGATGACCATTACAAGTTAATTATGAGAGAAGGTAAGTGTTACTAAGCTTTGGTTCGTGTTAAGACTCTAAATTTTCGTCCATGAAAGCATAGTTATTTGAACGAACTGGTTGGGATACTCAACAAACTCAAAAGGAGTGGACAAAGTTGCTCTGTTTTATGGTGAACTGCAACGAACCGTGTCCACAGTCCAGATTTTTTTGCTGGTTAGTTGGGTTTTATGCAGGTCAAGCTCAGCGCACAAAAAGATAGAGAACAAAAACGTACAACAAGGAAACTGGCAAGTTTCACAACTAGTCTCGCTGTACCGGCCGATCAACAATGATAAAACAAAGGGGCAGTTATTGTGTTTTTCGGGAAGTCACGGCAAGAAAACGGGAACAAAACTGTCGATTTACCTTAAAGAAGAAGACCAAGAAACAGTCTAGGAGTGGTTTTAAATACATCTTTTGAAATTACTCACAGTTGTTAGAAAGAGTTTAACTTTTTTTCTACTATACTTTTGTTAGTTTCCGTTGCTAACGGAGTTTGTAGACTTGCAAACACTCAGTGAATGACTCCGTTTCTCAGATGTTGCTCGGCCACATTTTGCCTCATCAATAAATTACCCGTTATAGACCTTGAACAAACACAAATTTATATTAGTAAAAGGACGTATTGCCCTAAAAGTGAATATATATGACCGAGTGACCAGCCATGAGTTACAAGTAGTTTTTGTTTTGCCAGGTGTGTCTCCACCCCCTCTCTCGAACACATGGGAACAGAAGGCAGAATACACTAAGGTCGCGTTCTCAAGGTTCTACTGCTGACATGTGACCAGACACGTGACCGCTTTAACGCCTGAAAGCGTCCACCAACACATGGAAACAGAAGGCAGAATGCACAAAGGTCGCGTTCTCAAGGTTCTACTGCAGACACGTGACTGTTTTAACACCTGAAGGCGTCAATGGCAACTCGGAGGTCACTTGTTTGCCAGATAGTATTCCTCTGTGTCTTCGTGCAAGAAAAACCCAACTGAGATACATTGGATCGATTTACTCCTGCAAAAGTACTTAATCTATTTCCTAACAAAATTTTTGCATGCATGTCTCGCCATACGCGCTTCTTCTGTCAACTTTGCTTGTTGGTCAGTCACGTTTGTCACATTGGTCACGCAATCCTTCAAGTGTGCATGCTTGTCATGAATCAAGTTTCGTACTCTCAAGAACTCTGTTCTAGAAACAACTGACCATATTGCCACGCCCATTACAACAGCCACGTCTTTTACACTGTTATGGAGCGTGGCTGCAATTGCTGTCAATAAAATTGTTCAGAAAGTTTTGTTGTGGCTATTAAGTATGAACTCAAACAAATAGTATTCCATGCACAGTTGATACATTACTAGAGGTTTAGACACGGTCTCCGAAATTGTTCATCACATTTCAGGAGTCGCGCAGCAGTATGAAATGTTGGAGGGTGGGCTGGGGGGCTAAGAGAACCTCTTTTTTAGATTTTAGTTGCTGAAGCGGCCTGATACACTACTAATACATCGAACTTTGTAAATGGGCATACTCGCCATGGAACCCTAGAATATTTTTTTTCATTGGCTAGCTTGGCGACTAAAACATCTTGTGCCGACATGCAAAGTCCTAATGCCGTACGTTTTGAAAACCAAACAATGTTGGTATGTGTGTTCAGAAAAAATGTAAACTAAAACAATCGTAACAGTAACGAAGCCCAACTTGTTAGTAAAATCTGTAGCACGAACTTTTGCTTTCAGTCGGCTTTCCTGGGTTCGGGCCTTCAAACAGTGTAACAGAATATTCCGCTATTAAAGGGCTTGCGTGACGTGTCACGGTCAGGACCATTCCCACTCGGCCCTTGTGAAGCTTCGCTTCATTGCTTCGTATCCGTTGCTAGCAATGTGAATATCGACTGCAGAGATTCCAACCCTCTCGATTTAATTTACTGGGACTGTGCATCCCGACTTTGGTACACTGATCTTCCTGTCTCCCTATTTTCATCAAAAACATCCCGTTTTTTCTTAGAACCCTAAAATCATGAGGAAAAGTTTAAAAAATCATTGCATTTGAACAAAAAACACGGTTAATGTCAAACTTTGTTCAGAAACGATCTTTTCGACCACATCACATCGCAGCAACGACAGATCACGAGCGTTTCCGAAGACCAAATTTGCAAAAGTTTGTTGGGGTGGGTTGGAGAATGCCCCTGGAAAATTTTTCAAAGGGTTGGATTCTCTGTAATTGACAGTAAGAAAGTAAGAGGTGTCACGATTACCTAACGGAACGGTTATAAAGCACCACCTATGTTCATTACCTCAACTTCTATAAATGCCTTACAACTTTATTTCTCTCCAGTCTCGAATATTTAACAATTGAGAATGAGAGGCCATCTAAATGGAATGGAACACGTTTCTCGTGTTTTCAAATGAAGAGTTTACAATAAGATTTCAAGTGATTCCGTGTTATCCGTCCCACTGTGTACTGCTCATGGATCTCCACAGCGAGTATTGACGACCGTTCAAAATAACTGACCAATCAGTGGCTCCAAAACTCAACAGTACTTGAGTACGTCCTCTAAGATCAAGATTGTTGCATGACTCCTGGTTTACACCTGGACACAAGTGACGGAAGCGCGACGGAACTGACAACTTATCGTTTCATTCGTTCCATTATAAGTGCTTCCGTCCTGCCTTGTTCTGCCTCCGCTTGTGTGTCCGACGCTAGCGTGAACAGGGCTTAATAGAGATCTCTAGCAAATGGGGCGGCAAGGGCAGCTGAGGTTACAAACTATATTGTCTACCCCTTTATTCGTCTAGCATCCGTTCGTTTCGATTGTTTTCCAAATGAAAGACTAAGTAGAACGAATAGCTGACTCATATTGTTTAGTGTTCTTTCCATTCACGTTCCTCTGACGAAGGGATGGCACTTTTAAACAACAGCGTGCTGACTGATCTGAACACACGTGTATCGGTCAAGGCGTCGTCTACAGCACGATAATAAAAACGACACGTCTGATGTCAAAATTAGCACAATTGCTTTGAAAGTGAAAACATTTCCGATTCAAAACATCAAAAAATATTTGGAGAATGTTCATCCTCATCTTTACATGTTATTGAACGCTCTTAATACAATAAAGTACGCAGTTGGCTTGCCACGGTCACGTAAGCCTATTAGCACGTTCATCACTCCATACTTAACAGTTATTCCACGAGACCGCACTGAATATTAGCTGATAAATAACAGATGAGTGCGGTTAATGGGCTAATATTCAGAAGGCCGAGTAGAATAATTGTTTTATTAAATACAGTTTTATTATATACAACAACAAATTATTTTTCACCGGCAAATATTTATTTGAAAATAAATTTTGTGTCTGAAGGAGCCGCCGACTCAAAAATAACTTCCGTTTCCGTGGAATCAAATGTCACATGACAGCCTCACAACCATGCGTTTTCCATATATAGTCAATCACTAGAATATGAGCTTACAATCGGTGACCACCGAACCAATCAAATTGCTTGAAATCGCGTAACCATTGGCCTGTATTTAATAATTACAGCTAGTCCGCTGACGGGGCCCGCTTTGCATTCTCGGGACAGACAAGCACTGCATTATAAACTTTGTCGTTTTTTCTCTTTTTTTCTCTCAACCAAAAAGAAAACGGCCTTATTTAAAAGCTCTTGTAATAGTCAGAAAGGATAATTCTGGTGTTTTCTCGATGGCTAGCCTTCATTCACGACACCTCCCAAAAGTAAACCTGATCAAACACCAGAAACCTAACTACTGTACTCTGAAGAAACACTTCAAAATTCAGTTGCAGAGCAGATAGAGCAGTTAGAAAGTGTGATTGTCGTTTGAGTATTGTGAATAAAGACCTAACTTTTCCTGATACCGGTTTCTTATCCCAATCTAATCCCCTCCCCTCCAACAAAAAAGATTGAATTGAATATTAGTGTACAATCCATATCAAAAAACGAGGATAAACAGAACACATTTAATAGTTAATTTGCTTACAGTACAGTACTCATAGTTTGGAGTCAAACAAACCACTTCCGACAATATCTTGACAACTGTCTCGCAAAATGTTCAGTACCAAGACATTTCTATGTGTTTTCTCGGAGGTGCTTCTGTATTTGGAAGTGTTTAAAAGATAGCAAGCTACTCAACAGTCTTTCAGCCAACTAAACAGTTCTGCCCCTGTCCCAACCGCAGACGTCCCTATTCGCGTCTCCCGAAACACGCTAGTGACTGCGCGTGCATCCATCACGTTTGGCTCTCGGGTGACGGAGCAGTGCGGTAAGCAGCGTATTCTCAGCACTGTCCATCCACAGCAAAAATCTTGTTAGTCGGACAGCACACCAGGGCTCAGCCAAGAGCTTAGACTGGCTAAGTTCCGCTGACTTCTCTTTTGCCGGTACGAGGACGAACCTCCACTTGAAGATCGCTGGCTCAAACGTTTGCTTGCGAGCTCAAGCAACTTGTACGGCTGGCCAATTCACTAGAAACTAGCCAAAGTAGCCCAGGAACTAGGCAAATTGTAACACTGTGTCTGACAATCGAAGCTGTAACGGTGCTAAGAAGCGTCTTCCTGTTCCTCAAGCGCTGTTCTTAGCTCGCCAGATCTCGACTTGTCTATTAACTCGAGTTCTCGGATTTTCTGTTGAAAAATTTTCAAAGATACATTTTAAGAAACTGTCACAAAAAAGCATGCAATTTCAATGAAAACAGGCAGTCGAGGACTGCATCTGACTCAGGTGGCAGAATTCGAACTGATTCTTGTATGAAAAATAGGTCCGCTATGCGTAGATTTGTTTAATGCGATTATTGAATAGAAGGGGTAATTTTTTAGTCTTAAGCTTTCT
>JAOBRG010345136.1:3644-14065 GCA_027574985.1 Umimayanthus nakama | reverse complement strand
TTTTTGAAACAAATTTTGTACTTATTTAAGACTATTTTTGCCTTATTAACTTTTCTCTTTTAAAAATAAGGGGGGGGCAACAATGAGTGCAGTAGGTGTAAGCTATCTAGGGGGTCTGGGGGCATGCCCCCCTGAGAAATTTTTGAAAACTTGAGTAAAAACTTTAAAAAGGCCATTTCCAGCTTTTTGAAACAAATTTTGTACTTATTTAAGACTATTTTTGCCTTATTAACTTTTCTCTTTTAAAAATAAGGGGGGGGGAGAGGGAGAGGGCTCAGGACCCCAAGGCACCCCCCTTGGATCCACCACTGACAATGACAATTTTAACAATTGCTAATGTATGTCTGTTTACAGATGGTCAGTTTAAAGGTTAAGATTTGGGTTACTAGTACAGTCTTTTTATTCAATGGGATCTTTCGTTCTTGGAATAGAGTGCAAGTCAGACCTCTCAGTTACCATTTTGCACTATTTTGTATGTTTGTAGTTTGTGTTTAAACCCATTTCCAATCTTTTCCTAGGGATTGCTTGAATATTATGTAGCTTTAACATATTCTGGTTTGGTGATTATAAGTTTTTAGATTATCCCACTATTCATAAGCCTCAAAGGAACAAAATTCCTTTCTTGATAATTATAATATTAAATTAGCCATCCTTTTTATAGCTGGGATACATTTTACACTTAATGTCTTAAGAGTCTCAGCTTCGAAACAAAAACATTCACTTTTTATCCAAATACTTTCTGTTATGCAGTGGAAGAGACTATCTTCTAAGATATAGAATGAAAGAGAACAGTAAATCATATAAACATTGGAGTGACAAAAATAAACCTAACAATATTTTAGACTTATACTAGTTATAGCAGAGAAATTCCGTGTCTTCAGAGCTCTCATAAAGTTGAGCACAAAAAAAAGCACAAGAGTACTGTGTACGTTGGCAATTCACACAGCTTTGTTAGTATTTAGGAAGCATGTGGGCTGTGGTAGTGATGAACTGCAAATAACTTACCATCATCTCATCGATGTTTGCACCACACTTTTCCAAGTCAATTCTCTTGATAGCAACCCTTTCCTTGTGACCCGAGCAGACAGCGGCCTGTACCACGGCTGTTGCGCCATATCCTACAAATGACACACAGCATATGATTTTCTATATCTGTAGTGTATTCGTTGCCAATCTGGAGTATCATAAACAAACCTATGACTTCCTGGAGTTCGTATTCGTCCTTCGTGTTTGGCCAACCCCTGCAATCCACAGAACTGGTCGCCATCTTGAATGGAACTGCACCACAGTGAGGCTGACAGTTTTTAATTGAAATAGAGGGGAGGGGACGGAGTAAATTTTGTCATAGCTGAGACCCCAAAAAATGGAAACTCGCAAGGGCAAACATCCTTTTAATCGAAAAATGTTGCAAATTTCAGGTCAAAATTTTTTTTGATGCAACAAAATACAACACAATAATTTTAATGAAAGCAGACCTGAAAGCTTCGCGCATTTGGTGTGAAAGTCCCGCATTTTACTTGTACTTCACGCGCCGCAAGATAAACAAAAACTTCCCATAATTTTTTATAAATTCACGCTTTTTTGCATTTTCGTTTTAGGTTGCTCACCATACACTTCTTCAAATATGCGGCAGTTGCACGCTCAGTTCAACTCAGATTCACGCGTTTTTCTTATTTGAATTTTGGCCGCTACGTGAAAGGCTGCCGAGCCAAGAGCTTATGTCAAAAACGATCAAAACTTGTTAGTGTGGAAAAATTACTATAACGATGTGCTGAAGATGGGGGCGGCTAATCTAATGCCACGTTCACACATATTAGATTATGTTTTATTAAACTGACTTTTTCAAGCTCATGTAACTAGCAAGCAGAAAAATATTTAAGACTGAATCCAACTTTGATGGCTACCGCTCTTTGCCAGAATTGCTTGCCATAAATTTTGGGCCGAAAGTCGCGTATGCTTGAAAATATTTTTTAAACCTGTTTAGCTAACCAAACTAAGATATTTTAGACGTTGGTCTGAGTGCAGACAATCAAAGGCAAAAACATTGGACGGCAGTGGATTCCTTTATCCCAAACCCCCTATCCGGCTATTGTTCTGCACGTTCGAATCAAAAAATGAAAGAAAAGTCGGCATCATTGTAGCAACAATGAAAGAAACAACAATGAAAGAGGGAAAGCAAAGTCGAAGCGGGAAAAGGTGGGGAGTTCCTTTCAGCCCCCAATACCAGATGCCTTGTTTCCTTGAGGCACCCCCCCCCCCTTCCTTCTGAAGGGCCCAACCGCGAGAGAAGTGAGGTGTTTGCTTTTGGATGCTAAGTTTGTTCTGAGGGTGTCAAGAGACCTTTGGCTGGGATTGTAGCATGGAGACCATAGCATAATAATAACACAGCTACAACATACAATTGCAAAATACTCCTCTGTAAATCTGTGATAACCTTTGAAAAATCGAAACTAATTACATTCTCTAACTAAAAAGCCTTACACAAAGGTATAACTTTGAAATATCAGTAAAAATTTGCATATTTTAAGTTTATTGCGTATTAATGAGAGCGCCTCAGGGTCACGGCATAAATTAAACAAACTCATGAGCAGTTGGAATAAAACAGGTTTTCGAATTAAAACTGTGACTTTGTTTTCTATATGTATGCAAAATTTCAAGACATTCGAAAACGAATTGGCTACTACAGCTAAATGAGGAGGGTTTGTACGCCCACTCTCCTCCTGAAAAGTCAGGGGTGGAAAAGTACCACCTGAGAGAGGGGGCTAATTGATATGAACTTGGTAAACTTTTGCATCCATGCCTTTAAGAAACACTAAGGATTTCTAAATTTGTTTGTTTTGTCAAGCATTTTTTGTTTTCATACTCTATACCATGCCAACGGACCGTCCCAGGTTCGCGTGCTTCGTTTCGATCGCGTTTCGAGGCTCGGTCGCACATTTTCGCTCTCGGCAGTCTTTTTCCTGAGTCAATACCGTGGCCGTCGGACAAATCTCTAAACTCTACCTGTGCCAAGCATATACACCTTGGTCTATACAGACCCAAACATCAATGAAACATGCGCGCTTAAAAGTTACCTTAAAAGTTACAGATTGTTATTTTGAAAAATGTCAATGTGAGCTATTCAGTTGGATCGAGAAAGCTTCACAGATTTTTCGCCCTGATTTTGTGTCTAGAAAGTAACCGACATTCTTCTGTAGAATCTTATACAAATTAAAAAAACAGCTACATTGTACTTCCTGTCCTGAAAATATATTATTTTAAAGTTTACATAGAATTATACTTAGTTTATATACAGTAGTAAATTGTTTCTTTTATTCTTTCATTTTTCCTTTACGGTTGTAATTGTAATCCTTTTGACACAAGAGACTTGTTATTAGTGTTTTTAGGCTAATAGAAAACTACCTGTATATCTTATGATATAAATGAATAAATAAATAAATAAATAAACAAATAAATAAATCTGAGATTGAACATACTTTATCATGAATTATATCATATTTTTGTTATATAGCAATTATACATCACGCGTATGGTAAGTTGACCATCTATTTGTGTCCGTCAGCTGTCGACATGCAGAAGTCAGTACAAAAGTGGCACTAAATGGATATTGCTAAATTATAAATAGCTTTTCAAAAAGAAAGTTGCATCGTCATGTTACTTACACGGGGACGGGCTGCAGGGCAGTAAATTGCTTCGTCATATATATGTTGCAATCAGTAAAAGTTGTATTGCACGATCACGCATGACTCAGGTAAGCCTCCATGCCCAATACAATACAATTTATTTAACCTGTTTAAATATAGATAAAAGTTAAGGTGTATAGGCTAGGTATAAACAAGTAGAATCAGTTGTTAGTTCGGCTGTTTTAAGCGACAAACTATTGTTTGGAATCCCAACTGACCAACACTTCGAATTCTAGCATAGGAGTTACGGTAGGAATAATTTAGACAAGCGAGTTGGTGTTCTAACTTCTGTTTGACATATTTAAATGTTACTTTGCTTTCAGTCACTTGTTTATATTAACAGCCAGAATTTCTTCGGTGTCACAGTTTGGAAATTAAAATAGCAAAATGTATAGTCAACCAGACTGTTCTATTGAACTCTTTGGACGTTACATAGTTCAAAGCAACAACTTTAGTTTGTTCGATTAGCGTCGGAAATAGACCTTCACTCGACTAATAGGCTTGATTCTGAAACTTGAAATCGACAGGCCCGGCGGAACCAGTCCGGTTTGCACAAACATACCCGGACCAACTTTTGAATTGGGTCATATCTCAATGGATAGATTTTCCCAAAGGGGCGGACTGCTGACGAAAAACGATGCCGTTACAGCTAGGGACCCCTCCCCTCCCCTTTTGGCTTTTGATCATGAGAAAAAAGCATCGATTTTGGAGTAGGCAAATTTGAGTTTCAACGGTCTGAATTTAGTTGGTTTACAAAAAAAAACGGCCACTTCTGTCCAGATTCCCTTAAGTAGACACCTTTTGGAAAATCCAGCCAGATTTCTATTTACAAAGAAAAAGACTGCAGCGAGTTTGAGATTATACTAGGTTTAAATTGTTTTATTTGATGGAAACATCTTCACAATAATAGTTCTATAAATTAATTGCTTAGATATATTTTGTCCACAGAAAATCAGCTTTTCACTAGCATGTCGGATTCCAAACTGAAGTACTACAATGCATGGTTCTCTCCCTTTGCTCAGCGAGTTTGGATTGCCTTGCTGCACAAGAAAGTCGATTTCGAGTTTATAGAGCAGAATCCGTATCGAAAGACCCCTGAATTTTTGGCCATCAACCCTCGTGGTATGGTGCCCGTGTTGGTCGATCAGGGGAAGGTCATATACGAGAGTCCCATCTGCTTAGATAGACGAGGCACGCCCCTCGGATGTGAAGCTTCTGCCGACAGACCCATACAAGCGCGCTCATGCCAGAATATGGGCTGATTTCGTATCCAAGAAGTTGTGTCCACCGTTCTATGCCTGCTTAGAGAAGCAAGACCCCGAAGAGCAGGAGAAGGAAAAGCAGAAACTCCTCACCAGCCTGTACGAGTTTACAGAGGCCATGGACAAGGAGGGTCCGTTTTTCCAGGGTGGTTCGTTTGGTTTCGTCGACATCATGTATGTTCCATTCGCGTTAAGATTTCCTGTTTTAAAGTTCTACCGTGGGTTTGAGCTGCCCCAGGACCCAAGGTTAGAAAGGTTCCACACGTGGTGGAGAGCTGTACGAGAACATCCCAGCGTGAAGCCGACATTGCAAGACGAGCAGAGGCTCATGAAGTTCTACACGTACTTTACCGACCCGAATACAAGAGAAGAGGTCGTGGCAAGTTTATAGCAAGTTTGAAGAGGTTCTCCAAAAGATATGGCCCCGGCATATTCCAGGAGCTTGACTGTAAAGACTGTACGGAAAACATTTATTCTTAAGAGTTCTGAGGAGCTGAAGGTGTAAAGGAACCTTTTAGTCCAGTTGTGGCCCTCGTTTTTCCCGCTCTCCGCCACTTCGGCATCCGATTCCCTGGAGCGCAGCGCCGAAAAGCGAGGAAAAAACAGGGCCTCAACTGGGCTAGACTGGTCATCTACCTTTTAAAAAGTGTGTAAATTAATGACGATACTAATTAAGCAATAAAGAGTTTAAAAGGATGTTTGAACGAGAAATTTTGTGCACTATATTGAGTCCTAGTTGCAGTATATTAATGTTAGTGCAGGAGTAGCCCTTACTTCGAGAAATTTGCTAATTTGCCGGCGCCTAATCAAATAGATCTTATGATTCTTTTACATACATCTACTGGGATCCTGCATGAAATCACACTGAAAAAAAGTGTCTCAAACACCTCATCGCCATACTTTCCGCTGGAACGATAGAGGTCTCCTTTTGTGCACACTGTTTATTGATTTAATTTAATCTTATTTCATGGGTACCCGAAATTTCTTTATATCTTCATATGTATTGTCAGCTTTCAAATAAACGGGGGTTGGAAACTTCTGAAGAGTTAGGGAAGAGTCACATATCGATTTTCCCCACAAGAAACGTCGTATGTTACCCCACCCCCTAACGTACATATGACGTTTCTCGTGGGGAAAATCGATATGTGACGCTCCCTTAAATAAACAGGAGGAGTCAAAAAAAGGGGGGGGGGGCTGCAAAACTTCTGTAAACACTTTCAATAAACGGAGGATCTATCAAAATAACAGTGGGATCGGAAAGTTCTGAAAACCAAGCATTTTATTGCCGAAATGTGTTTGACCGTGTTGCCTCCCGAACTCTATTCTAGTACGAGAATAGTCATGGGGATAGCCAGCCATCTGTATAAATGAGCGACTATGTATCATCTATCCAGCCAAGCCAGGGAGGAAGGCTTGGCATGATTCGGGAGGCAGGCGGGAGAAGACACTCGAAAGTTACTGTTCATTAACCCATGCAATTTATTTATTCAAATCGAGGTTTGATTTGAGAAGTCCGTTTTTCGATTTCAAATTGAAAAGTTCGAACTAAGAATGAATTCAAATTTCGAGCAACAAAACAAAATCTTAAATTCTTGGGCAAGCTGCTTGACCTGGTTTGACTGTAACGAACAAGGAACAGTTGTACCAAAGCTTTTGACAACCAGTCAAGCAGCAAAAGTTTTTAAAAAGCCAAACGAATCGAGGGGGTGAGGTGAATTTGACCCCCCTCAAGGCTTCTAGGGTTAATAATTTTTTTCTTAAACTAGACACAACCGTAATGTAGGATCGTACTCGATTGAATAACATGCGTTTCAAGAGAAGATTATCTTCTCTTGATGCGTTTTTAGTACTATGCAGAAAACGACTGGCTAGACTATCATAAATACTAGCAGTTCTTGTACAGAAAGAAGTCAGCTTTCAAATGGCGCAGGGCCAGGGAGTTTTAATCTTCTTGGAGTTTACTTTCATTTACATTTTCAACAATCAGATAAAAAAAAGCATAATTGAAGATGTTTTTTTGAAAAAAAAATTATTAACTGTATTTGCTTTGAGAGTTTGGAAAAAAGTTTTGATATTTCTCACTTTCATTGGATGGTTTTGACATTTATTTGTTTTTCTGGTGATGCAGCGCAACAGTAACCATTATCTTTTGTTCACCCAACATCTCTAAACAGGAACTCGATGAGAAAACAGCAAACTGTTAACAGTGCCGGCATGTCCAAGCTATATTGCGTCAAACACGAGGCCGTGTAGCAACTTGCTAACAATCCGTTTGATTAACATTTAGTTCAGGTTTTTTTTCAGATTTGGGATGAACATAATTGTTGCTATGTGATCGATTTTAAAATACATGTAGCCTCTTCAACCCATAAGGCAGCAAACGATACTTGCAAACAAGAAATTCTCAATTGACAATGAAATCAAGCATAGCTACTCACATTTTTTTGTCAGTTGTAAAAGATTTCAGCAAAAGTGTAGCAGTCTCAACAACAAGGCTTTCAGCACCTAATCTTCCATTTGAGTCTGGTAGATACTCAAACCTCCCAAGACAAATCCGTTTGTGTAGTAAAATAGATACCGAATTCCAATACTGCATGGCGTGTTTTTGAATCTTAAAGTCAATTACGTAAAAAATATCACTTAAATGAATTCTGATTTCCACTCACTTGATATGAACCCATTTTTCACCGACACGCATATAATGTCAATGGCTGACAAATAAATCAATTCAAAAACTTCAGTGTATCTTAAAAATTTGTTGAGACAGTACAACGTGAAACAATATCACAATGCTATTTGTAATGCGTTTGTTTGTAAAGGTTGTGGGTGATCGACAACTCCATTGAGTTTTATACTTTATCGATAATGTTTTGTTGTACATATTAAGCGATTGGTTTTAATTTACTTTGTAATGACTAGTATTCCAATTCCTACACGAAATTTTTTTTCCCTGCAATTTTAGCTTTTCTTTTCAACCCTTAGCATTAGAATTTAGAAACATTTTGAGCCAGCCGAATGTTGTGCTTCACCAGTGTAAACGGCAGCCTAGACCAAAGTACTACGGTATCTCAATGTTCGTACTCGACTGAACCGAGACTGAACTTTTCTTACCACAATTTCGATCTGAACGCGAAGTTTCCCTGAGTCACGTGTCGGCGAGCAATATAGTCGATAATCACATTCTAACTTTGCAGAACTACTCGGAACTTGCATGACAAAGCAATATTACTTGCTCGATGATGCAGCAAAATAGGGTATTAAAAAATATTTTTTTCGAAGTTTCGGAAATATGCGAAACAACAGCGCTCTCCATTAACCGAAGAATAAAATGCCAATTCTTTATATTTCCTCAATTGCTTTGGGGTTGTTTATGCTATTATATATGTGGCTTCAAAACATGCATTACATTTTATTTGTGCAACATCTCATCAAAAATACGAACAACTTTTCATGGCCAAACATAGCCTTGTGTGTGTCTAGGGGAGGAGGGGGACGCGAGGGGGAGGGGAGGGAGGAGTTGTTGAGCAAATTTTACTTTTGTAAAAAAGGCTGTGAAATGCTATTTTGTTTCCGAAGTTTACGAAGCGTAATGTAGTGGAAACCTTTTTGCCTGGGGGACGATCACGCCCCTCCCCCCTCCCCCCGCAATTTACGGCCTTGCTTCAAAAAAGCGTCAAAGCAGTATCAGTGATCAAAATGCAAGTTTGCGAACAAATCTTTCCAGACTTCATAAAACCCTTCACTTCATTCCTTAGTAATCTCTGAAAGGAGATCACAAAGTTCTGAAAATGTAATAAACGGGGTGTAAAAACGTTTTGAAAACCTTACAGGTAAACTTTATATTTGAAATTTTGACAACTTGAAACTTGAAAACTTAACAAGCGACGAGGTCTCAAAAAAGCTTAAAAGGGGTACGGCGCAGGGGGGGAGGGGTGTTGGCGTCCCGGGGTATTTATTAGGCTGAGAGTAACATAACAATTTGTAACCGTGATCGATTCTTGTCATATTTTAGTTTCCACTGAGAGTAGTAAAACAACCCTTGTCGTGTTGAAGGATTTGTTTTTCGATTTTTGGTTCATGTACAATAGTCAACAGAGATGAATACTTTACAATTGTAATTATTTTTCCATAATAATTGCAATCCTGATTTTAAACCTTGTTTTACTTTAATTAAAAATTGTCAGAGCTGCAATAAGCCAGCATGCAGTTCATTACGTAAACACGTTCAAGGTAAACGTTGTCGAGGTTGTTGTCCTTTGTAAACAGACGCAGCATACACCCAGTAAATTGATTGTCGCATTCACATGTAAGAATAACGATCAAATGTTTGAAATGTTTGCCAGTATCTCCTCCACTGAACTCGCGCGAGCATAAAACTTGTAAGCTTTGATCAACCTCTGCTCGTCTTGCAGCGTCGGCTTCACGCTGGGATGTTCTCGCACAGCTCTCAACCACGTGTGGAACCTTTCCAGCCTTGGGTCCTGGGGCAGCTCAAACCCACGGTAGAACTTCAAAACATGAAATCTCAACGCGAATGGAACATACATGATGTCGACGAAGCCAAGCGAATCACCTTGGAAAAACGGACCCTCCTTGTTCATAGCCTCTGTAAATTCGTACAGGTTGGTGAGGAGTTTCTGCTTTTCCTTCTCCTGCCCTTCGGGGTCTTGTTTCTCTAAGCAGGCATAGAACGTTGCTCCCAGTTTGTTGGTTGCAAAATCAGCCCACATTCTTGCATGAGCGCGCTTGTAAGGGTCTTCTGGAAGTAGTTTGACATCCGTGTCATGTGCTTCGTCAACATATTCCACACAGATAGGGCTCTCATACACAATATTCCCCTTGTCAACTATAATAGGAATCTGTCCACGGGGGTTCATAGCCAAAAATTCAGGAGTCTTGAGGAATGGGTTTTTGTCTATAAACTCAAAATCGACTTTCTTGTGCAGCAAGGCAATCCAAGCTCGCTGCACAAAGGGGCAGAACCATGCACCGTAGAACTTCAGTTTGGAATCCGACATGCTGGTAAGAAACTGATGTCTTAAAAGAAAATTGTTAAAAGGTTAGAATGTGTGGTACAGAGAGCGCCAAACCATTGAATGCAATATGCATAAAGTATGAAAAATTAAATTGAAATACATTAGCAAGCTCACGCGCGTCTTTTTCCCTTTTTGTGCTTTTTTAAATGTGATTTTAGCTCGTTAACTGTAGAATATTTCTAGATTTCATAGCTAACGTTTGCTGATCAAACCTATTTTTTTCTAAAGCTAGTGCAAAAGTATGGGGGACCGAAGTAAATGGAACAACGCGTTTTTTCTATACTAACCACTGACACTATCAGCAGCACAAAATCTAGTGTATGCAGAGATGAAGTTATAGTGAAGTCAAGTGATATTTTTCAAGATATTTCTGTTACAGGAGTTGCGTAACCTCGAAGCGTTTGGTTTTAGTTTTCTTTGCAATTTTTGGTTCCTCTTCA
>JAOBRG010345135.1:0-24055 GCA_027574985.1 Umimayanthus nakama | reverse complement strand
TATATTGCAAAGATAGTTCGTACAATTTGATTGACTCTTGAGCGGACTCGATTTTCCGTAATGCCCAGAGGCGGGTGTGCGAAGGAAAAAGTTACTATTGTTTTTTTTTCATTCTCCAGGCAAAAAACCGCTCGGTAGATGTTTTTCAAACTTTACCAAAACATTACCTATCATGAGGGAATCTAAAAAGACGTTATAAAAAAGAGGGGCGTCCGTCCTCGTTTGAGAGCTATAGCTAACCAAACGCACCCCCTTTAATGCCACATAGCAGAGGTTTGGTCCATGTTGCAAAATATTTGATACTTCTGCTTATTTCAAACAAATAAATTAAGCTGTGTTTTCATTTGGAATAACAAAGAAACTAAAAAAGTACGGTAGCTTTGAGTATATCTCAAGTGTTCATTGCAATTTTGAATTCAATATCGGACTTTCGAGCACGAAAGGACACAAGAAACGTTATCACTGATACGTACATTATGTTAATAAAGACGTTTTCAATTGTATTTTAAGTTCTTCTGTCGATGGATTTATGTCATTTTTTCAAGTACCTGAAATCACGTAAATGTCAATGAAATGAGCAAAAGAATTGGGGGGTCACTGTGTGTTTTTAGGAGATATTGCGCAAAATCACTAAATTTTTGCTCATATTCCGAGGGGAGCCCGGGGTGAGTTTTAAAGAAAATGGCTTAAATCGAACAAATTTAAAACGTTCCAAGTAATTTTACCAAATCTTGATTAATTTTTGTCAAGGAGCAATGAAATTTTACCTACATGCGCAGAAGAGCTGCGTACTGCAAAACAGGGGAATGACCTTAATCTCGAATGTTCGATTTCTTATGGGGATATTAAACTTCAGATTTCGCACAAAAACTCAACTCCCAATAATTTTGTTACCTTTTTTAGAAATATGTCAATACAAACATAACTTTATACAAAACTGCCTAAAAAAATATATGCACAAAACCTAGCAAGCATGCAAATATAAACAAGGTTTTCTAAACTTTTAAGGCCCTCTCGATAAGGGCACAATGAAGGATCACCTTCACAAAGCAGCTTCATCTGAATTCTCACCTTGCGTGATTGTCAACACTCAATAGCTTGTCTAGTTTTCCAAGTGCGGTTGCTTTTCCCTGTAAAACGCCTGTTCCTTCTACAGGCGCGTTCGGCTGGAACTGCTGCATACTCGACAACAGTTTCGACAGAGATTGCTGTGAACTCCTAAAATGAGATGTAACGTTCTTTACAGAGGGAAACTATTAAAAACTAACCTTGATTAAAATTAAAATAAGGCAAGTGTTGTGCTAATTTGTGATTGTTGTTCAACTCCAAATGCTACGTGTCAAATGAGCCAAATGGTCGATTATTTAGTATTGAGTTAACTATTGCCAGTGTTATCTGAGATGTTGTTCAGCTGGCAAGTTAACTAACAGGTCAGACAGTTTAATACCTTGCAATTCGGCTAAGAATTGCGAATCAAATGTGGCCAGCTTAATACCAGGAGACCTTTCTATCAGTGGCAGAGAAAACAAGAACTTGTGTAAAATGATCTAATAAGAAAGGTAGTATACTGAATACCTTGATAAACTACCGGTATGTAGTTTCTCAGTAACTATTCGCACTAATTGACTAGGAGGAACCTCCTTACAGAACACACAAATAATAACTTAAGCCTGGACTCACAGTACTCACTTTCACTTTGTCTGTACTCATCGTTGTTTTCTATTATATATTGTTATTTTAGTCATTTCAAAGTCCAGTAGTGGAAACCTCTCAGTAAGAGTAACCATCACAAGCTACAAACTATGAAGTCAGTGTGCGAGGCGAAGAGTTTCACAAGGTTTACTGGCACATTTGACAAGTTAAGTGTTGGATCAGCCAAGTTTCATTACCTTGACAGTTCTTTCAGTCTTTCGATCTCTTTGTCTTTCTGCTTCAAGGTAAAAGTTAAGATCTTGTTCTCCTTCTTGGCTGCCTCAGAGGCCAGTTCTGCTGCTTGCAGTTCAGCCCGCATGTGCTTAGTACCTACAGACGCCAAAAGATACCGCAGTTATTTGAATAGGTAATCGCATTGCTTGGAATAACGTGTATGGTTTCTCACAAGTGTGCAGGTGCCACCTTTCGCTGCAAGAAAACTTTGTTCAAAATCTTGTCAACTGTACAGAAACAAGTGTGTAGGCAAAAAAAAAACACGTAAACTTAAGGATATTAAAGAACATAACCTTTAATCCATCTATAACTGAATTTAGAGGTGTTAATTTGCTACAGTAGATAGAAGAAACAAGTTAAAGGTTGTTCGAGCAGGTTACGTACGGCCAATTTGACGATGGTTTCATAATAGCAATTTCGTAATTTTGCCATTAATCTAGTGTTCTTTGCAGGAAATTCCGAGTGCATTTAAGTGACAAAACTGTTAGTAAAGTTATCTACTGTCATTCGCCACCACTTGTTGTCACACGATACCTCCGTTACCCGAAACACTATTAGGTGTTGGCCCGTGGAGGAGGCTGGGTTAATCTTTGATCGGATGTGACAAAACCGTGCAAGCGTCACCCACCTACACACGCTTTGGAGGTCTCTTTCTGCCAGCCTTGCTTGCTCTTCAGATAATCCTGGTCCTGTTGGTCAGGCGGTATTAAAACACAGTGAAACATCCCTATAGTTGGTGTGACCCTATTTGCTTTGAACAATTATAGTCTACCGCAAGCTTTCGAGGACAAACTAACCGGTCATATCCCCTCATTTCGAACGCTATTCAATAAGATAACGTAAGTACACACTCTCTCATGGAACACCAACGAATGTTACTGTGGATTTTTTCTCTTCTCGTCCATCCAGTCACTAGCGAAGTTTAGCTTAGAAACTACTCAACCACTCTATCAGTGTCATGAGTGACGGTTCGGCTACTTTCAAAGCAAGAGGTACTAATTGATTAATTCCTCAAGAGCTAGGAAATTGTATTTTTCAGTTGCAGATCTGTTTTCAATCCAACCTAGATACAAACTAGAGCAGCTCCTAAATACTCCGATTGTTGTTCATTAAAACTTGGAAAGGTGACTTTTAGCATGATTACAGATAACAATGTTTCATACTAACAAAACTCTCATTTGTTTTTGAGCTTTTCTGCGAAAACAGTTGTTTTCGAAGCGGTTTCTCAAATGCACAGGACAACATACCTTTTCTGATAACAAATGTAGAAGTTTCCTTTTTTCTTCTTGAAGATCTGACACAGACTGTATAGAAAACACAGCAAATGGTTATAACTATCCCTCATGTTTGCTGCTAGCTGATTAAGTTTTACTTAAGTAAGATAAATATTGAAAGCGATATGATTTACTTATTTAGGAATAGGAACTTCAATGGTTATTCTTAGATTTTCGTTGGGAAACGATTGTCACATGCATACATTTGAAAAACACACTTTATCAGGTAATATTAGTAGTCGTACATTGCTGAATTATGTGCCATTAGTTTTGAATGGCTCGTACATTTTGCATGCTCGCACTGCTTCTACGATCGCAAATGTTGGTTAAGGCTATGTCAGTACTTTCTCTTATACCGTGGGTCAATTGTACTAGTGTAATTATCTAGCCAATAATAAAAATACGAATAACATGTCAAACACAGTGTTGTAAGTATTCTTATTTCCAATTCTTGGCTCTGAAGTACACAAGACAGTCGTTGAACCTTGGTGGAGTTTGAAAGCAAAATGACTAATGACAGGTTTATCCCTCACAGCTGCCACCAAAAATTACTAGTTAAAGTGTCCATGACCACATCCGTCCCAATTGGTAGGGAGAGTTTTCCTAATGAAATTGTCTACTGAAGAGTATGAACTTTTTTAGAGTTAAAAGTTTTAGTATGAAAAAGAATGCCATTTTTTCGGATTGTCAGAATGTAACTTGAAAATCTCTTGAACGAGACTGAAAAGTCAAAAAAGGGATGCCATTCTTTCGGAACGTCAGAACGTAGGCTGGAAGTTTAAAAACCTATTGGGTTATTGTATATACTCTTACCAAAATATCGGGCCGGGTAAAAAAATAAGCAAGATTGAGTAAATTTACTCTAGAAAAGAGTCCGAATTTGTGTTTCTGATGGCACAGGGTCACGCCTGACACTGTTAAATTGATTACCCCTTGGATCACTGTCTGGTCGGGAAAGTGGTTGGGTCCTTACCTTTGACAGATTTTCATTGGTCCTTAGTATCTTTTCTTTGTTTTCTCTTTCTTCTTTGAGCTGATCTTGGAGAACTTTATTCACTGATTTACAAGCGGCAACTAGGAGTTAACATTACGAAATTTTTAGGTTGTAAATTTAGTTCTTAGAGGAATGTTCATTTCAGTCAACAAACGGACCTTTTTTGGCGTGTACTTTAGATACTGGAGTGTTTTCGTGTTGAATTGTGTTGTGTTGTGTTGAGTTTATGTTCCCTTTTTGCGACCAGCGTGTTGTTTTCTCTTCTCGCTAACTTTGCGTTGCATAGTACATGATGTTGAATTGTGTTGTGCTGCAGTGGTTTGTGGTGTTGTAATTTATTATTCTTTTGTGCATGTTGGGTGCTACATTGACATGTTTTTAGTTGCGTGTTGTGCTGCGTTGAGAGTTGTGTAATGCTGCGTTGTGGCGTGTTGCGTTGTGTTGCGTTGCATTTGGGTGTGGCGTAGTGCGTGAGTGTAAAATGTTTCAAAGTCTTTGAGGATTTTTTAAAAATTATCAAATAATATTATTTAGTAAGTTCTAAAAATCCTCAAAGATATTTCCCAACTCCAATGGCAAAATAGTTCTTACTCTCAAACGCCACTTCCGTGCTCATTACAGGCCTTCCATCAAGATTCTCCAGGGCATTCTCTTGATCTTTCACCTTTTGGTTGGCAATCCGTAGCTTCCTAACAATCGGAAACAAGAAAATAAAACCCCATGATTTACCCAAAAAGTAAAACGCAAGTAAACATAGAATAATCTAGTACTATCAAAAAGTTTAGCATGTATCAAGAATGACAGGGGCTGCAAACCAGTACTTCATCTGTGGTGGGTATGGTCATTTTTTGAATAACACATTTTTCAAAGAGTATTTTAGTTAAGAATTACGTTGAGATGTGCTCAAATGTACTATCACCTTCTCAGTTGCGAGTTCTCAAGCCGCAGGGGCTGCAAGGCGAGGTCCATATCTATTGACTCTGCAGGTTGAGCTGCCTGTTTGTCCAACACGAGAGGCAGGAGGCTGGAAATACGGTCGATCTCCAACAAAAGACGATCTACTTCCAAGTCTCCTACATGAAGAAAAACCCATACATAAACTAGAATTGCTCTGCAATGTCTAGCCAATCGAGTCACACATTTAGTTCTACATGACAATATTATAAGAACTCTAAATATTCTGTACATTAAATACTGTTTATTATGCAAGAAGGAAAAGTAGTACTGCATGATATTCCAAAAAGCCGCAAAACCAAGATTTCGAACCTTTTTGGTAACAGCTCAAAAGAGTACTTTCATGGCTTTGCATATTTTTAGAGCTTTTGATGACGAGAGGTTTAAGTTTAGATCGTTCAATCCAAACAGAACCGGCGCTCAGATTTTGGTAAAACTTTGTCCCTTAGTAATTCAAAATATGTAAACCCCAGAAATGAAATAAAAAGGGTGGTACCTACACTTCTTTCAGAGATAGGTGGGGCAAAAGATCACTCCTCCGAGGCTAAATTTTTGTTAATGAAAGCAATGTGCGATGTAAATGTACTTCCATCCTTCGCAATGCCAAATCAAATGCTCAGAAATCTGGAAACATACGAAAGCAGAAGTAATAAACAATCCTGGATTTGAGAGTATTTGCTGTGGGTTTTTATGCAAAAATGAATTTTATGGTGTCAGTTTCTTTCAAGTGAAAATTGTTGCTTTGGTTACCAAACCCAGAAATACACTATAATCATGCGCCAATACTTTTCAATTTTTTCGTTTTTCTAACACTCAGAATTTTCTACTTTTTCTTAACATGGAGTTGTATAATCATGGCTCAAATAATTAGAAAAAAACTAGGGGGTCACCACGCTTGTTTAGAAGATACTGTGCAAAGTATCGCTAAAATGGGGACTTTGACAAAAGTTGGCTTAAATTGAACAAATTTCAATCTTACCGATTAGTTTTATCAATCGTTAGTTTAACTGTATGTTTGTAAAGAAACAATGAAATCACTCAAAAATTACAGTTCCACCCTCATGCACAGAAGAGCTGCGCACGGCATAACAGGGGAATGACCTAAAATCTAAAAAACATCTTCAAACGGGCACAGTTCAGATACAAAGCTACATTTTTCAACAGGGGTGTCTGTCTCGGGTAGCGACTAAGTTAGATTCTTCTTTAGCTTATACATCCTGTCATGGATCAAGTTGTCTGTGATATTCCAGGCCGAAGAACAGTGTAAAAAATTATTTTGAAACGCATCAAACAGGACAGACTTGATTTGTCAAAACTGTTTTGTGGATTAACACGTTTTCTCTTCAAATTCTTCGAACATAAAAAAATAGCGCCAACAGTTATGCCACCAAAGAGTCCCTATAACTTGTGCATTTGTCAGAGACAGAGTTAAGGGAGGGGGTGTTCCTGCCCCATTATGCAAACTACCTGTAATAGCTTTATTATTGACGATTCCAGTGTAAGGGATTGTGTTAAAGATTAAAAAACAGAAAAAAAAATACAACAGATTCAAATCGAAGGCGATTACAACAATTAAGTCTACTGAAACTAAGAACTAGAAACTAGAACTTATACTGAAAACCTATCTACAGAAGCTTGATCGGAAAAATGCAGCAAAACTCGTTTTTTGTGAAACCTCTGGATCTGTATCTGATCAGACAGTAAAGAATAGAAAGGACTAATAACAAAATAATTATTTTGGCAATGGGAAGATTTCCATGATGTCGTAGTACCTCAAAGCTTTTTCTGAACGTTCAAAACTAAAACTTGAATAGGGAACTTCTGTTTGCCACTTAGAGGTATTCCTTTATAACCTTAGAAAGTGTTGCCTGCAAAAGGTTCAGTATAGAGCTGTCTTTACCTGCACTTCCAAGTAAACTTCTAAGCTCCCCAACAAGATACTGCAAGGTTCTTATTTGGTTCTCAGCCGGCTGTGCTACATTCTGATTGGTTCTTGGTGGTGCCGACTTAGGCCGACTCACAGGGGAAGAACTCAGAGTCATGGGGAGTGAAGGCATTGGTGTGCAAGAGGTTGTGTCTGTTACTTGTGAAGCTCTGCTAAGTGTTGCGCACTGTGGCTGGGTGGTATAAGGAGGTTGTCCTTGAAACGTTTGGTATCCATTGTCATTTGTAGGTGAAACAATTCTCACTTGTTTGACTTTCTTAGCTGACGGTCCTAAATCTTGTGCAGGAAGTTCAGCCACACTCCCTCCAAGTCGTACCATCAAATCACCCCTAGTCTGCTCGCAGCTCGGTGTGGTCACTGCATAGTCCAGGCTGCGTCGTGCTATAGGACGCTGAGAGTTTGACAAAAGCTGTGTTCCTGAGCTCAGTACAGTGTCCACTTCTTTTGTGTGACTTACTGGCAGATGAGCCGTTAACTCATCCTGCCCTGTTTCACCGTCTTCATAACCATTTAGTTGATGAAACATACTGTTTTGTAATCTTCGCTTCTGCTCTTGTTGATGCTCGGGGCTTCGCTGTTGCTGCAATGTTATAAACGTCAAGAGTAGCTCATCCATAAATGTCATAATTTGTAAATGTAGTATGAAGGCATAGTAAAAAAACAGTGACAACCCCAAAAAATACGCACTGCTACAGAAAGGAACATCACTAGTGCGCCAAAACCTGTGAGGAGGTAAGGTATGACTGTTGAAATAGACTTCACCTTTTCCCATCGTGCTAGTGCGATGCATAGTGCAATAAAGCACAAACGTTTAAAAAAGAGGGTGTTTTCAAGTATTGGAATCATTGATAGCAGTTAGTTCCAAATAAAATTCAATACAAATCTGATTTTTGATGTGAATTTTTACTTATATTTTTCTCCAATGCATTGCTCGATTTTAAGGAAAACCTTTGGTTGTACATGGGGCAACCAAGGGCTTATTTTGTGGCTGTCCTACACAAGTCGAGGTCTTCCTATGCAAAATGACTCGACATCCACAGTAATTGAATTTAGTCAGTAGAGAAAAAAATCTATTAGTATTTCACTTTACAATGCAAGCACACCTTAACCGGCCTCTTAAGGCTGGTTTCCATATAATCATCTCTGACATAAGGATTATCTCCTCTGTCCACAATCCAGATGCAAGGATAGAACACGGTTCTTTGGGATGATCGATTCGCTCCTGATGTAAGAATCGCTTTAAAAATCGCAAGGGTGCAAATTCCATATGATCCTCACGGTAGCTTGACAAAACTGATTCTGCGACAGACAACCCTTACATTGGAGACAAGTGTACAGAAAACAGGCTTAATTGCCGAGATCATTTGACAAAAATGCTGTGACAGAGACGATCTTTACGTCAGAGACAATTATAGGGAAACCAGACCTAACTGAGAGCTAGAGACGTGCAATCACCTAGGTAGTTTGACTCGCCTGAAGAGTCCGATGCGTGCGATTTATCAAAAGAAGTTGTTCATAACAAAATGTTAAAAACGGTAAAAAGCTCTTAAACTTCTCAAAAAACAAATAACCACTCAGTCAACATTAAGTTTGTCTTGCTATTTTCGACTCTCATTAACGTGCTCGTTTCCCTGCTAGCTGGGAAGCACGCATGATGAAATAAACGAGTTCCATGTTCCATATTTCATTTTTCATGCTTCAACATTGCTGATTTTTCTTCATGTTTTCTTTACTGTGGCTGTTCTATGTACCAGTAATTTCACATTTTGGCTAGTTCAAGAAACTGTACAAGAATGGACAGTAAGCTGCCTCGTTTCTTTTCAGTTATTCTTGTTACACTCTGTTTTTAAAAATAGTTTTGCGCTGCACTTACCCTAACCTTATTTGCACTAGCACTTCCCATTTTCCTCCTAACTGGTACCACCTTTGCAGGTTAAAATTGTAAAAGTAAAAGTAAGATGATTTTAGCAAGTTTCCTAGACGCTGTTACCATATGTTTTCTCGTCTGCTGAAAATATTTCTCTTATTAAGAGAAACATTTTAATCATTGAACGGACAACTAAACTGTTTTTTCTTGGTCATCCCACACAGATTCCAGTAGTCTGAAACTACCAGTCAACCGCAAAAATTGAGCACTGCCCATGGCATGAAACTCTTGTAGTTCCAGAGACAAAAAAAAGGAATTTATTTACTCTTGATTCACTCGAAAAATGGCATAAGCATGTACAAAATAAAAAAAAGAATGACTGCAATCTTGTTTGCCAGGCCATAAGTATTCAGACAGCTCCATACACAAAATAGCTTCCTGTATATGTACAAGTACAATTTGTCACCTGCAATAGTTCATAATGTTGTTTCAGCTGCAGTAGCTGCTGCTGCAGTTGCTCCTCTCGCTTGATCAACTCCTGTTGCTTCCTGCGCTGCTCAGTATCCAGCACAGGGGTGGAGGCAGGCAGACGGTCATTGTACATGGTGGCTGGTCTGGCTGTGTTTGGTGAGTCAACTGGTTGACTGTGAGGTAAACTAGCTACAAGCCTTGAAGGTGAGGGGCTGACTGCAAGCATTAAGTGACAGAGAATCAGATGGTGTACAATGTACATGATTGAAAATATTTTCAAGATCTTTACACCACAAGGTGTTTGACTAATAGAAAAATGTCTTTTTAAAAACCAAAGTTTTGTTATCAAAACTTAATTAAGGTCATTTGTGGTAGAATCTACAACACTTGGATTCACTTCCGAATTTCCTTCTTTGATCAGCTGTGTGAACAATGCACTGCCTACAAACAGCAAACATCCCGCAACTATTGCAGGTCATTTGCTCGTAACTGATAATTTTCAATATGATGCTCTACCACACTTGAGAATTATTCATTGCTTTTCTTTATGATACTTACTTTCATTGTGGCCATTTCTACCAGTAGGAATAACCAGTGGAGTTTTTGACTGGGGTGGCTGCGTACCCTGTTGCACTGTATTGTTTAGTGATGCTGGTCTTCCTGTGCTGTCAGCATTTAACTTTCTTGGTTTCACTGAAGGGGCTAACTTTGGATTTTTCCCTCTTGCAGATGGCTTAATGGAGACTGAAAACAAAAATGAGTCTAAACAACTATCTATAATACCAGCCAAGTCTCTGACACCCTCAGAAACTTAAGTCCCCCCCCTTCCCCTCTTTCAGTGTTGCTACAATGTTCAATGTCAACTTTTCTTGCAGTATTTTATGAACCAGCAACACAACGTTGTGCAAGCAGTATGGTGAAAGAAAAGTTTGTGTCCAAGATTATAAGTTGATTCTGTAGAAGGCCCTGAAAGTAAAAATCTTGTTTTATGAAACCATTAAATTTGATTCATGAATTGAAAACGTTTTGGAGTAAAATATTTGCATATTTCTCACTAGTAAGGATTAACAAAACGTCTTCATAATGTAACACTGGGGATTTACTTCTGCAAATTATTTGATGTTATAGCAGTAGCTGTGACAGGAGACTCTATTTTGCAGTCACAAAGGTTCACTACAGGCCAACAGGGCATGTCAGTGAGCACATTAAATTGGTTGGTCGATGATTTTGCATACGTGAGCTCGCCAATGTTGGCAATGAAAATTTTTCCTTTTTTATATTTAAAAATGGTTGTATTAAAAAGAACTAAACAAAGTATTTTTGAATTCAGCTAAAATCTCAAGGAAAACTATAAACAATTTGCATGATTGTGAATAGATTGTGCAAGCTATATCTTAGCCCACCAGTGGCTGAAATTGTAAGCAAATTAATCAAACTTTCTAGTTTATTAAAATGATTGACACAAGATAGCAAAATAAGATTTTGGGCATTATTATACAGAGTTATAGGGAATCAGTATTCCCAGTAACAATCAAGATAAGTCTGGTTTGATCGATAGAAAAAAAATTAATGTAATCACAAGTTCATGGTCTCACAAGTGCCAATTTAAGTATTCAATTACCAATTAGCAATAGCTAAGATATTATTCAATGATAGTACATGTACATACATTGTATATACTGACAAATACTGCTTTAGAAAAAATGGCTAACTAAATCTTAAAACATAACTATTCCAAAAATAATAGTTTAATAGAAACTGTTAAAGATCTTTTCTTATTAAAATGTTTGATGTTTACAAAAAATATAAAAAGCCATTTGACTGAAGCACCTACTTTTTCCTGGTTCACCATCCAAAATGTTTGATAACAGGTTTGCACATCGGTCTAAACCATGTCGAACATGCAAAACCTACAAAATGAATTCAATTAATATGTAGTGTACGTTTAAAATATTAACTTTGTTAATGAAAGTTGTACATAACAATCTTTCAAACTTTGACTAAAATTTAAAGTTAAAATACTTTAAGACTTTATGGAGGATACTATCGACAACACAAGTTCTGTGTAATTGTTGGTCACAAATAGTCCATCAAATCACAAACAAAACTAAATTAGAATCTCTCTTTTGAAACGCGCTGAATATTTAGTCAGGGAACCTTCCAGTACTGTACATCAAAAAACTGATTATAACAATCAATTGATACAAGTTTGTTTGCAATGATTGAGTCTGAACTTTAGTATGACTTATTATGATAAATTATTAAGAACTAACCTGATCTGCTTCTGAATCTGTCGAGTACAAGGCATAGCCTGGTTTGGAATCTGGCACTGTTTTCTTTTTTTGTCGGGTTGACTTGCTAACAATTAGAATCAAAATTGATACCTATAAGCCACTTAAAACGCAACTTCTTGTTACTTCTACTAAATTAATGTTTCTGACATGGTCTCAAAGGGTGCACTTATGGTAGTGGTGGTATGGCTTTGGAAACTTAAAAAAGAACCCAAGAACAAATAACTGATGTTAAATCATTTTGTAGCTTTGAAAACATATATAATCAGAATTGCTACCATGAGTGTGTTTGTATCATTGGATAACTTTGAACATTTGAATACAAGTCATCTCGCCCCAGGGATGACTTGCCCAAAGTCATTTCGCCCCACTTGCTAGTCATGTCACCCCAACTTAAGTGCCATCTCGCCCCATTTACCTTGGTCTCTCCAGTTTGTTGGTTTTCATGGAAACTTCATCTAAACTATGAATGTATCAGCTTCAAATAGTATCTGTTTCTTCTCTCAGTGAAATCGATCAAGACCCCAAGTAACTCGATTTGTTCTGAAGTCAGCTATAATCTCTCCAAATGATACTTGAATTAAATTTTACCATTACTGAAATTTCAACATAGAAAAGATAACTTATCATTTACTAATAACCTGCAAATAGAACCATTACATGTTTTCATTACAATACATCTCTGTGTTTACAAGTTTCAAAACTATAAATTAATTATCAAACAACTTATGTTTACCTTTTCATCAGTGCTGTTTTTGGTTTTGCAGCAAGTCCTCTGGCAACAAGTGAAGCCTTTGATGGCTTAAATATAAAAAGTTGTAAAACAGATTGATAAGTGTAAGTGTATGTACAAGTAAGAGCAGCTGAACACAAAATTATGACTTTATCTTCCCAGCTGGGTAAGCATTGTAAAATTGATCTGGTACTGCTTAACATCCATTGGTGTTATTTGATTTAGCAAAATCATGACAGTATGATAAGTACTATTTACATTCTTATCAGACTTAAAGATCTTTTCAAAACCTGCAAGGCAAGTGCCGAGAAATGCTTGGAACTAGCCACTTTACAATTCATGTACAGTGGTCAGGCATGATAAAACATAAATTATTATAATTATTTTGCAGCAAATATATTGGGTACATATGTAAGTTATAAAACACAAAAATGACAGTGAATAGGAAGGTAGACAAGGAGAGGGGGTAATCCCTTAACTCCAACAGAAATCAGTCATTTCATCACCAGGAAAATTTGCCAACAAGCACTGCAGTCATTTTGCCACCTAATACTTAATCCATTTTTGCTTACACAGCTTACATTCCAAAGCATTTCAGTTCAACTGTACCAACAATTTCATTTACAAAGTCAACTACTGATAGCATTGCAACTGGATTCTACACTAGCACACTGAACTGTAGTCACTTGACCACAAGTCAGCTAGCAGATCATCATTTCTTATTGGTCACAGACACAATTTGCTCAAGATTATAGTTCAAGTATCCACATGTTGATGGGGTTTTTAATCTTGAGAGGAAGGAACATGAAAAATATAATGGTATACATCACAGACACAATACAAGAGGGTTTAAGACAATGATCAATGGCTGTGATCGGATTGTTGGAACCTTTGGAAACAAACTTAGAAAACACTTGAAGTTTGATCTTCAAAAATGCAAATCCTAACACCAAGACCTCCGTAAATGAACAATTTGATAGTTGTAAGGAATGCAACTGCTATACACTTAAACAATTTCAACATTGGCTGGCAAAATAGTTATCTTTAATTTTGTAAATGTGGTGAATCTAATCCTTGTAGCAAAATGACGGTAAATGTTTTAAATTAGTACCAAATTGATTTCACGATGCCCCCTAATGCTGCAATGAAACCAAACTTAGGGAAACTCCAGGTAGAATATATTGGAGTAATACGGAGTTATCACCGTTATGATTTATGGGGAAACCAAAGGTCAGTAGCACTCTCTAACCAAAACCTACACCACGTTGTAGGTAATTTTTGATGAGATATAATTGTCTTACCATTCTTATCCTGACATCAAATGGTATTAGAGTCAATAGACTAGTGAGTATTTTGGAGCGTATATAATTATAAAGCAAGATTCGTTTTCTAAGGGTTTTGTCAATGAGTCTGCAATACCCTAATGAGTCTTGTTTTATTTAAACAATAACTCATTTTGAAATGTATTTGTTATTGCATCTACTAGTCGAGACGAGACCACAACATCCTCGGAAACCAAGGGCAGTCACTGAGTCAGTCTCGAAAGGGGCAGTTTTTAAAATATCCAACTCCTAAGTCCTTTACTAATTACTCCTTGACTTTTGTATAGGCCCTGACGGCCTGACTATTCTCCCGCCCGGTAGACCACCCCTGGGTTTCCGAGGATGTAAATGGATAGCTCACCGACCTTGTTTTGTGTCTTTACTTTCATCTTCTGCATAGTGCCTTCTCTTTCTGGCTTCTTCTTCACTTAAATAATGTCTTTTCACTGTAAAGAGTTCAGAACTGCCGCCATTTTTTCTGTTTTGACTTAGAGATGCAACTGCGCATGCACCACGATCTAGTTGCTTGGTATATGTTACTTCCTACTGTCCTGACCGAAATGGTGAAAAACTACGCTTGAACGAAGTATCTGTAACCGGTGTTGTCTTTTACAAAATGGTGAATGAATGTTAAAGATGCGATGATTGGAAAAATAGGATCAGAAACATTGAAGAAAATAGCGGTTTATGGAGCTGCTTTTTCAGTTATTGGGGCTGCGTTTTGTCATCATCGGATTCAGGGTAAAATTCACGACGATCCATGTCACAATATCTAATTTTAGGGAGCAACTGCAGAATACCCCCCCCCCGCTATTGTTCTGGATTCTACTGCGCACATTTTTCTATAGAACGAGGAATGCACAGTAATAAATTAACTTAAGTTAACTTGAGTTGGGGGGGGGGGTATTCTGCAATTGCTCCCTAAATAAATTAACTTAAAGTTAACTCAACAGTAGGGGGGGAGGGATAGTAAGTGATAGACAAACAAGATGTTTATTAGGTCCTAGATCCTTGTACTGCTGTGGTACATCGGCAGGTGTCCTAATAAATTTTGAGCATTTGAAATGCACTAAATGTATAGATACGTTTTTACATGTTTGTCCCTCTCCCTTACTCTCTAATATCTCTCATATCCACACCGTGAAGCAGACTGGAGACAACATGTAAGTCTTTAAATTAGAACTCTTTTGTTCCAGCTGTTCAGTTCCTACTGGAATTCTCTTCTTTCTACAGTCATAAATGGTAACCCTCTTGCATTCTTCTATTCCCAAGTCAGTAATGTGATAATGTCATTAAGCTTTATCAACTGCACTCATCAGCACCATGACATAATTGTATTGTTCTCTGCACTGTGAATCAGTCCTTGCATTAAATTGTCTGTATTGACTGTCGGTGCCGTAGTTATTAGTTTCTAAACTATAAAAGTGTTATATAACCCAATTCTCAGAGCTACAGTGTGCCGGGGGGTACTTCCTTGTAAAAGGCTACTGGGGATGTGCCGCATTTTCACAACTGCATGGGTTGACTATAATGGGGTTGCACTTTTAGCAGAGTTACTACTTGTTACTAGAATGGGGTTGCACATTTTTGAGATTTTGGGGATAAGAGAATTCTGGTATTAAAGCAGGGATTTTAAAAATAGAAAGATTCATGGTTAAAAAATAGTTCCTACTGTTGTTTTATTAAAATCTGTTCTTGAAATCACAATGATATTTGCCTGAAAGTGATGGGGTCTATAGTTGGCCACAGAATAGCCTATAATGAGGTGGGTGTTCTGAGAGGCCAGCATAGCCTGCTAGCCCGCTCTCCGGTTGGGTTAAAATCGAAAGGGTTTTTTTTTCAAAATTCTTTCGGCGCGTGAAGTCAAGAAGATTTCATGTGCCAAAAGAACTTTGAAAACAAACCTTTTTGATTTTTTATAACACAACCAGAAAGCCGGCTAGCAGGCTAAGGCCAGCAGCACAAACCTAACAAAACTTGACAAAAGTACATAAATTGTACATGTATCCCCCTCCCCCATGGGGGGCAGTGTGTCTGTTGTGATTTCTCTAGGGGCTTCTGTCACCCTGCAGGTAATTTTTGACTTTGTACTGTTAGTAAAAATTTCTGCAAGCTTGCTTTCCAGTTTTGAACCTGGCAGCTTGTTACACTTGCAGCTAACCTAGCATCACAAGATTACTACAAGAAGTCAGTGGAAGCATTCAGGGAGCATCCTCAAGCTGTGGCTGTTATTGGGCCACCTGTGGGCTTCAGGTATATGAACCTTGGCAGAAGTGACATCAGAGTCAACCATTTGACAGCCAATGTGAGTACAATGGGTACAGCTTACTTAACTGTGTAAACTATGCAGAAAAAAGGCCGGCTCTTTAACTAGTTTTTGGTTAATATTTCAAAATAGGTTGACTCGTGAAGTGCTTAATACCCCTTTCTATTTAAATAATTATAAACAACAACTATGGCTGTGAAAATAAAAAGCTAAATCACTGAATACTTTCACATCTATAATAAAATTGCTTTGGGAGGATCAATCAAACATTTATTCTCAGCAACTTGAGTTTTGATATACATTACATCAATTAGATTAAACTTACTTATTTCTTATATATTACTGGGAGACACACAAAAACACTCCATTCAAGTTTTAAATCCCCATAGACCCCCCTGCACATAAATTATGCTCCCTTAACAATGTCTGCATGTTTCAGATTGTCATTCCCGTTCGAGGGCAGAAAAGAAGTGGAAACCTGCACTGTGCTGCAACAAGAGATAACAATGAGTAAGTAGAACTTTGTGTTTTTGAACCAACTTGCATTATAGATTGATCTGGACAGTGATCTGCTGGCCTCATACCACTAAAACCTTCCTAGAACTGCTGAAACTTTTGTCATTGTAACCCAAGTGGCCAGGAAACAGATTTTAATTAAAGCACAGTACTTCAAACAATAGGTTAAAAAACCATTGCAAGTATTTTCTTTCAGAACTTCAGTACCAGGGTATTTCTTTCTTGCTGACAATACAGTTCTTCTATGTGCTTGTTTGGTGAGAAATAGTTTGTGTTATTTCAAACTGATCATTCGCTAGTTTTGTTAGTGTGTTATTCTTCAAATCAATTCCTTTTTTTATTCAAAATCTGTGAGAGTGACTGGATGTCTAAAACTACATGAAGCAGAGTTAACCAAAGAAAGTAAGGAGCTTGTCACATATAGTTATACCAAACATACGTCTGTTTACCGTAGGTTGGAATTTTTGAGCATGATTTGTAACAATTTACTGTTTCTTTTGAATGTACTCTCAGTTACTTTTTTTCAGTTTAATAATCTTGAGTTTATAAAAGAATCCATTCTTGGATATGGCACAGTCAAGTCAAGAAAAAGAACCTTGTACATGCACTAACATTCAACAAGATTTAATTTCTGGTAGAACTCGTCCTTTGGTGAGCCATCCACATCATTGAGAGCAGTATGATCTGAAACTGTGCAGAAAGCACTTTCCAACAAGGGTTGAAGAGTAGAATGTTTCTAGATCTGTGCAGGCAACCAAAGTTTCACTGTTACTGGTTTGGTTTACCAGTGAGTGTGAGAGGAAAAGTTGAGATCAACCATCTGTCTAACATACTAGGTTTTGTTGTGGTACATGTAGGTGATGCTCAATATACCAAGTGAGGTGCCATCATTCATTGTTTCATAGTGACAGTACTTTGAGCGTGTGTCATACGCCTCAGCACTTTTTTACACACTCACACGCACGAATGTTTGGTTCACATGCCTGACAGACCTGCTTTTTTGTCTAACTTTCTTTTTTCTTGTGTTTCTGAACCCTTAATAAATAAATTGTTCAAAAAGTATGAATATCACCAGTCTCTCCCGAATTTGTGTTTTGTGACTATATGAAGTAATTGTGCCCCAGTTTCCGTGCACAACTCGTGAGGCGGTCCCGTTTTATATTCTCGGGGCCGACTATGTTACACTTGAATAGGCAGCTTGGACAGCATGTGCTCTCATTTGATGCCAAGTTTGGTCACTAAAAAGGCAGAAAATTGGCGTTTGTGAGAGTTCAATTTTCAAAATTTTCCAGAGGCGCATTTCCCCAGACCGCAGTGGCAGTCCCCCTCCCCCCCCCCTTTTTTTTAGCAAAATTGAAGTTTATGGACAAAAATTAGTATCAAAGGAGTGTGAGGTTTGTCTCAAAATGTAGGAAATGGCCATTTAAGAGACTCAAGTTTTCAAAAATTTGTGGGGGAGCATTCCCCCAGACCCCCCTAGAAAGTTAGCGCCCTCTGTGCTCATTCTGCGCCCCACCCATTTCGAAAGTCCTGGATCCGCCCCTAGAACTGCTAGAAATATCACACGCCTTGCGATTCTTCAACCTCGGCATCTCTATTGTTATATTGCCTTCTTTGTGATACAACTCAGGGCTCTTTGTCACTTGGTATATCAAACATGACCCGTTGTGGTGCCTTTGAGACCAGTATGGTGGTGTGTACATCCATGTACAGTAGGTACAAGAAAAAGTTACTTTTGTTTTAAAAATGTAAGTACCTCAGCCCTATGCCCATGTCAAGGGCTGTTAAAATTAGTTATCATGGGAGGGGAGCATTGATCTTCATATACATGTATGGAAATCCTCAACCTCAGAATCATTCAGTCCTTTGTTGAACACTTACCAATGATTGTTATTGTACATGAAATTTTTTTGTTTAAGATGGACAATCAGGACATTAGAGCTGGAAGTGGATAGACACTCAAGGAGAATATCAATAATAAAGCAGCAAGATCTTGAAACAGAGCCAACAGAAAGTTGACAGACCATGGAGTTTATGCATGGCATTTGTATGGTCTACTACAAGCTTCACAATGGGTGGAGCTTGAAATCAGCAGAGGCTTTTAAAACTTGAATTTCAATACAGACTTATGGCTATTCTTGCAATGCTGTACAAGCAACAATGATATGATCTATTGAGCAACACTTTAAGAGTAGCTTCAAGTCAAAACTTTTGTGTTGGAACTTGCAACTGCTAAACTGAAAGCAGCAACTTTTCATCTTCACTTGTTTGGAAAATTAACTTTGAGAGCTGGTGAGGAGATATTGAAGATATCAACCAGTCAGCTGTTGTTCATTGCTGGCTAACTAACAAGGTTTGAGCTATATGTGAGCTATATCACTTTGCCACAACTACATACAGTCATGTATTTAACTAGCAATACCTCAAAATAATAAATGGAGGACACGCAAAAAATACTGGGAGTGAGTGCATGCAAGCGAGGCTTAATACATGTATGAGGCATTGTTGCATTGTTTTTCAATCTTTGTTTTTGCCTTATAAGCCTTGCTTACATGCACTTGGTCCCATTGTTTTACATGTGTCTGCCATTTATGAATATGGTGTATGTAGTTGGCCAATCATTTTTGTTGTTCTGATTGTCACTAATTCTCACTATGAAGTCCTATATCAGCAACTTTCAGACAGGAGCGACAGCCCATAAATGTGTGAAGAGAAAGTGTTCAATGAACACTAAATTATGTCACAAGATTCCTGGTCAGGCCAGCAGAGTTGACTTGTATGGATTTAAAAGACTAGTCCATAGTACACAAATTCTTAAAAGGGAAAATCAATAAACTCTAAATAGAATAGTCATGTATATATTACTATTAAATTGTACAAAGTGTTTTTGAACTTTATTCATTCTCTGAAATACAAATGTTTAAACCTCTACCACTATTTTAAAAACTTGCAAAGAAGTCTGGTTTGCCAAGTGTACAGCGTCTAGATTATTAATTACCATTAATTATCCCTTTTTGTATTATGCAACTCTTGTGCATAATTTATTATATACTTTTCCCCTACTGACTGCTTGGCTTAAATTATTTTACAACTTCTAGGTGTTTGAACAAGACATATGGTATTAAAGACTCCAAATATATACCTGTTGTGTTGCAAAAAGAAGAACTCAGTACATTATAATTATTTTACTCTTACTATTGTCAGCTTAAACAGGTTTTAAATTTAGTGTACACTTAAGAGAACTGTTTGTACTTCACGTTTACTGTGCTTGCTTTTACTTACATGTACAATATTCAACTATGTGAAAACAGCAACTGAGTAATGACGCTTTCATCAATCATTACTGTGTTTAACAAAAGCCAACAGAAGATATACAGTTAATGGTGAAACTGATAAAATGGCTTTTGGGAAGCTTGTGACCACAGACCTTTAGGAAGTTACATATGTTCGCTACCAATCTTAAGAGGTTTCCTCAATGTTGTATCATGCAAACATTTAACCTTCTTAAAGAACCATATTCAAGTTCTTGTGTGATTGTTTTACTGTCATGTGGAATTTCTTTATTGATTTTATATATTTCTTAAATCTACCCTTGCCTCCACCACAGAGGAAATAGGAAGATTGTAGAGGGGTGGGGGTCTTTCACCAATTTTTTTAAAGGAACAAGCCGATCTAAAACTGGTATTTCTTCAAAGATTGGGTGCCCTAAGAACTTCCTCTGGATATTTAGGACTGGGAACCACACAATGGCAACAGCTAGCATTCTTAATGCTTTAATTATTTAAGTCTATCCTATGGGTAAGGGCAATATGGCAGGCTTCATTAGTGGAATACTTATTAACTGAGATCTATTTTCCGTATTATTACAAACATGTTTACAAAAATTCTGCAGTTTCTAACAGCAAAAACTCTTTTTCTTTTATTGCTAAATAACTCTGAATAAACTCCAGCCCCAAGTACTAAATTGATACTATCAGAGTTAGTAAGTGTACAATACTAAACAACAAGACTGGCTACAGCCGAGATTCAACTGCTACGCATAAGCTGCATCGTGACAAGGCAAACAAGAACTTAGTGGCAGCTCTTTTGTTTGCCTGCCTCCCCTTCTTCCCATTTCTTTAACATTCTATATAGGCTAACAGTATTTCAGACTGTGTCATTGAAATGATTTGTGTATCATTGAGTCTGTAAGATCTGCATCAAAACCAGATCCACAACCTCCATGCTGTGGTCATCTACAATAACAATATCAAAAGCATCTTTATACGCTGCAAGCCTCTCATCAACCTGAAGTGGAACAAAATGAGAAGGGGATAAAAGTAAACATCAGTAATAAAAATGGATCTTTCAACACATTCAGCTACATATAGCTATTAATTTGCCTACATGTAGCCATCAACCTGTGTTTTCTGATCTTTTCCAAAATTTATAGAAAAGAATACAGAATAGAAGTATGTTTACAGTAGGTACAACCTTTTAAGAATGTTACCAGGTATAATAATCTAGTATCAACTCCAACCAAAAATAACTTTTATAAATTTCTCTATGTCAAAGGCCCACCCGAATTCCCTTTTAAATCAAAGGTCCAGGTTTTGTAAGTAGGATGTAGTTGTATGAAAAGTTAGGCACTTGTTTTGTTGTTTAACACACTGCACATTTCACACATACATGACTGAATACTCCACATACCTTGGCATTTAGGAAGCCAATGCTAAGCACAGTGTCAGGCTTTTGAACAATGCATGCAATTTCTGCATCCTCAGGTAGGTCTCCCATCACCAACACACTGGTGCGGTGCTGTGAAAGAAAGGAGCAATGATAAAAATCAATTGTTTAGAGCCTTTTTCATTTATATAACAGTGCTTTATGTTTCATAAAAGGCTGACCTTTTGAGCTTCAAAGAAGCCAAGCCCACTTGATTGCTGTCGTTTGTTGTTGCTGTAGATCATTTTCCCTTTGAAGCCTTCCATCACACCCTACGTGAACAAATTTTACCATAATATTATATGCATGAGACAACTTTAGTAACTTGGCATTTTAACAATCTTTGAATTGAAACATACACAATTATAGCAAGTGGCGGATTACAGCAATATGTTCCTTCCTTAACTCCTATGATGTCTACTTTTACCATTCTATAGTTCAAAAAAAAATCTTTATCAGATCCCTATAAGGACCATAAGATCCCCAATAAATTCATCTTGATTATCAGTTCCTCCGTAAGAGAACTTCATCCCAACTACGAACTTCATCCCCAAGAGGTTCATCTCCAGGAATAATCACTGGTCAAGTCTGACAATTAAATTCCCTAGAGGACCATCATGACTATCAGACTATCAGATCCCTGAGCGTTCCATCTTGAACATCAAGAGGTTTGGCTGGAACATCCAATTTCCAAAAGGGCAATACAGGCCACTTGAAATCCGAAGGGGTAATTTTGACAAAGTTCATCGATCTGACCATCAGATACCCATGAGGATTATTCTGACAAACCAGCCACGGTTGCATAAAGAGTTGGTTACTTTATGCAGCGGATAAATCCACATTAATCCTCAATCTCAAAATTAAGAATGGGCCAATTTTGTCTGCTAGATAAAGTTATCCAATCTTTGTACAACCTGTCACTGATCCCCAAGAGGAGCACCTTGAACATCAGATTTCCATGAATAAGTTCTTGAACCATGACGGCTAAGACTGCCATCTTCATCATCCAATCCATTTTGACCATAAGACCACCAAAAGGATCATCTGGTCATCTTGGGGTAAAGTGGTCAACATGTTTCTGTTACATGTTAACGATGATGGTCATAATGGAGATCGTATAAACATGGTCCTTTGGGACTTACATTCGAAAAGATGGTTATCTGGTTGTCAAGTTAGAGTTCTTGGGAACCTCTGATAGCTAAAATGTCCATGTAATCCCAAGGTTGACCTACTTTACCATAAGCTGCCCCGGATGACGAGCATCTTGTCTGTAGATCCCCAAGATGACCATCTTGACTATAGATCCCCAGGGCAATCATCCCTACCATTCAATACCAAGAATGGTCATCCTAACAATACGATCTCTGGAATTACCATCTTGACTATATAATCCCCAGGAAGTGCATCTTGACTTAAGATCGACAGGATGACTATCTTGACGGTAGATCCTTAAAGATGACCATACTGACCGATAGCCCTCGGGATGACCATCTTGACCATACAATCCCATGGATGACCTTCTTGATCATACCCCAAGGTAGAGCATCTTGACTTTAGATCGCTTGGTAGACCATCCTGACCATACAACAACTGGGATGACCATTATGATCATATTATCCCGAGGATAACCATCTTGAAAATTGATCTTCAGGATGGCCATTGCCTATACAATACGATCCCAAACAAGATCATCTTGATTTCAGATCGCCAGGATGATCATCTACCCCTAAAACGAACGTCTTGACTTCCGATCCTCAGGATGACCATTTTGTACAAACGATTCCCATGAACAAAACCTTCACTATATACGTAGATCGCAAAGGTATAGCTACTAAAAAGGACTGTGCTTACGAGCTATGACCACAATCTTCTCCATCACACAACACTGACAATAAATGTCTGCCACATTTCGGCGAACAAAAAAACGTTGTCATAAAAACCGCCAAATACAAGTTGCCACATCACATTTATATTCTCATTTAGTCTGTGAAGTTTCCCAATCTATCTAAAAAGTGTTGAGACTCTTGAGAAGAAAACGCTAGGAGCGTTGTCTTTTAGTCCGTTTCACAAACCGTTTAACCTACCAGAGGCCTAAGCAAATATACAAGTACTCCCCAGTTATTCGTTAGCCACTAGATCCCCATCTTGATCATTAAATCTACATGATGACTGTATCGACTGTAGATGCCAAAGGGGCCGTATTGTTCAAAGATCTCGAGGAAAACCACCTTGACTACAGAACCCTAAGAGGATCTTGTCCATCAAAAAATCTCTATGATGACCATCCTGACCATACGATCCTAAGAATAACCTTGTTGACTTTAGATCTTTGATAATGCGCTTCCTAGGAAGACCATCTTGCCTACATCTTGAAAACAGGATTGCAAGGAGACCCTCGTGACCATATGATCCTCAAATATAAACTCCCAAGAGCACCGTGTTGATCATAAAATCTCCAAGTTGACCATCTCAACTCTAGATATGAAAGAGACTGCACCTACCATACGACTTCCTGGATGACCATCTTCATTATAGATGTGCAGGGACCACCATGACCATCTGATCCCAAAGATGACCATGTTGGGATGAACATCTTTTCCATATATTCATAAGAGGACCGTTTTGACCACAGGAACAAAAGAATGGCCATATGACCATAAATTACCAAGAGGACAATCTTTAGTAATCAAAAGGTTGTCTTCTGATTTGTTGCATTAATAATAATAATAATAATAATAACTTTAATAATCACTCCTAAAAAGGTTTTTCAGTAATTATTTACAGCACAATAA
>JAOBRG010345124.1:0-14065 GCA_027574985.1 Umimayanthus nakama | reverse complement strand
CCCCCCCCCCCCCCCCCCCCCCCCCCCCCCCCCCCCCCCCCCCCCCCCCCCCCCCCCCCCCCCCCCCCCGAGACCACAGGCTCACTAGGCCCGCCCCTCTTGGGTTGGACCCGCAACTGATATATAACTCTTTCTTAGGTTTTTTTAAATATTTTTCTTTGATTTTTGTGTTTACACACTGCACTAACAACAAATCAAGTTTTCTTTTTAGTTTTGCACTTACACCGTGTTCACGTGATAGCCACAGCTTTTCGTGTGAGTATTAGCTTATCAAACAAGCACACTAGCCAGTTTCTTTTTGCCGGCCGATTTTTGATGAATCTTACTTTCACAAGTTTAAGCTCAGAGGAAAAGTTTACGGCGCTATCACGGATTTCCTCCCCAAATTAAATGTCGGGGACCACCACACAAACGCCGACGAAATATATTATAGGGCGTCTGAAAATAATACATTTTTTAGTTTAATTTTCATCATATTCCCACGATAAGATCCGATTTTGTCGTGGCTTGTATGAACCACTCACACTAGCCGAGTTTTGTCGGAAATAAAACATCCGCACCATCCCGACAAAATACCCGGAGAGTGTGTGATGGGCTTTAAAGTTGTAGGTTCAGAGGCGTCTTCAGTCCGCCAAATCAGTTTACCTCACCAAAGCCGAGTTTCCATATGATTGCTGACGATCGCCAGATCACTGAAGCGTGGGATCCGCTCATGGTCGCCGACGATCGTCCGATTCCATATAATCGCTTACGACTGCTGGCAGTATTTTCAGCGATCCGGCGTCGATCGTAAGCGATCATATGGCATGGAAACTTGGCTTTATCAGGTTTTTTCTTTAAAAATGAAGATAATACTGTTGTTTCTATAAAAAAAAGCTGAAGAATATTTTCATATATTTTTTAAAGATTTGTTATAAAACCAACTAAAACCAATATATATTTAGTAGTTTTGTTTGGATAGGACCACTGATCTAATTAAACAGCTAAAATTTTGTTGAACTTGCAGGAATTTGCATGCTTGATAACCGAACGCCGGGAATCAAAGTTGAAAGCGTACTCCGGTACTATGAATGAATTGTTTAAAAACTAGTCATGTTTTCAAGAAATGCGTGTAACATTTCGTTGAGTATTTTTGTCTATTAGTAAAAGAACATATCTTTTAATTTTATATTGAAAACGAATGAGGGAATGACGAAGACATCATCAGTTCAACCCGTTTCGAGGTTTCGTAGTACTGCATGTTTATAGAGGCTGCTTGACGTCGGTGTTATGCACATAACCATGAGAAGATAAATTACGATCAGTTTTTAACCGTCTCGTTGCTCTTTCGTTTGGAAGGTTTTGAAGCAGCAGACACCTTCGACCACTGGTGTTTTGTTAATACTGCCAATTTCTTTAGCAGGTGCATTCTAACATTGTTGCAGTTTTAAAAATTTCCCTTTTCTAGTTTGTTATTTTTATTGTAGTTTTTGTACTTTTGTACGTTCGAACCTCACCCGGGATCAGAGATTTTTTTTTCTCTTTCTCCGTGTGGGCCCATTTCCTTTCTAGGGCTAACACGGCTCAGAATGTATTATTTGGGGATATTTACTGGAGCACTTCAACTCATCACATTAATTGATTTAAACCTCTTTAATTACATGATTATCAATAGTGCTCAGCGACCAAGCAGGTGTCAATATCCAAATATCACGTACGATACTTCTAAGACCGAATTTCAAAAATTTCAAGTTACCCTTTCCTTGTCTCCGGCTATCATGCGGGAAATTAACATCAGAGAAATGTTATTTCCTCCGCTATGTCCCGGGCCTTTGGGGGCTGGAGTTTCATTTGACTGGTGATTTGTTTAATTTTTCAGTAAATAATTGCGGTGCATGATTTTAAAACTGAAAAATAGAGCAGAAGACAAAGTGTTAACGTTTCCTTCATATATAGTTCTTTTTAAAAAAAAATTAAAATCAATGGTTAATCTTGAGAGCAAATTCACTGATAGCCCGAGTTTGGCTGTGTGTTGCCCGCAGTGCTGTTAGGTTACTTTTAATAAACAAATCGCAAAATACAGGTAGTGATTAGATTCCATAACAACTTTCAGCCGAGGTTTGTTTTCTTTATTAAAGCGGACGGAATTTGAATCGTGAATTACGAAAACAGAGTAGGCTTTGTATTGAACACTGAAAGTAGACAGTCGACGTCTGTTCTTATAAATGTGATAAAATAATTATCGATAGAAGAAGAACCGAAAATGCTAAACCTCCTGGCGTGACAGCTCCAAGCAGAACGAAACGGAAGCTGCAAACTGTTTCAATTGCAACCAGTTGATAATACTGGGCTTGTACAGCCGACCTGCACTAGGTAATACACCTTAAAACAGTAAAACAGAAAAACTATAATAAAAATTGCGCAAAAAATACAACACAAACTAAAAAAGCAAGAACCAATTTAAGCGCACTAGGAGTTTGCTGAAAGTATCCCAACCTATACATGCATGTACCCTACGGATGAGCAAAGTGTTGACTGGAAGGTGATGGCGCTAAGAGCAGACAACGAGGATGTCGCTGAAACAAATGCAACAACTGAAAATTCATGGCATTACGTAACTGTGAGCGCTTAGAGGCCTAAGAAAGCGCGAATAAAATCAAGTAAACGTAAGAAATATAGCCAACTATTATACTTTTCTGGTGCAGCTTGCACGGGTGTTCAATTATATCACCACCAGCTATTTTCCAAATGCAACTTTGTAATAGATTGAGTCTGAGTTCTTGCCAAGCCGTTTTAGATCAAATATATTATTTATTATAAATCAATTCAAAATATAGATAAAACCTGTATAGTCCTCAGCGGGTCGCACTCGGTCAAATTGAACTCCAACTTGCACGTTTATTTTGCACGTGATACTGTCAGTAATGCACCTATCAATGTTACGCCCGAGGGGGGAGGGGGGTACTTGTGATTGGGTGGGGGCTTTGCTCAGAAAATAAAATTTTGTGACAAAGTACCCCAGCCTTGGTAAATGCCGTCTAAGAGCAAAGTTCCCCTCCCCTGGGGTAGTAAGAAATAAGCTGAAGATAAATACTAAGAGCAAGCTATTAGCCACCTTTGTTGACAGTTTTCACTGATATGGGTGTGGTAAATGACTATAGATTGAGTCATTACGACAAAATGTTTGTTTGAACAACTGATATATATAAATAATGCAACACAACTGTACCCTCAGATAGGGTAACCCAAACTACAACAACATTGAAAAACATCAAACCAAATCCGCAAGCTGCTTTCTTTGCTCAAAGTTCAGGTTCACTTGACTGTCTACAGCTACCAGGACTGCTCGTCTTTTGACTTTTCATTTGGTCAAAGTTCCCCACCCTGGGGCTGCTTCAATTCCCAAGTTGTGCATTTCCCCATCCCGGGATCACTTTGAGTTGTGCGTTCTATGCATCTATCATTGTTATGCCCGAGGGGGGTACTAGGGATTGGTTGGGGACTTTGATTGCTTCCTCCATCCCGGATGGAGGAAGCAATCAAAGTCCCAAACCAATCCCAAGTACCCCTCCCCCGGGCATAAAAATGGTTAGATGTCAACACTTTCGGATTCTGTAATAAAGAGATCCAATTAAATTGGCTGGAGGGGTGGGTGTGGCGAGGTGTGGTAGGGTTTAATGAGTCTTCACTGCTCTAGGGCCCACTTGTTCGATTTTTTGTCATCTGGTTATGTTTGACCCAAGGATAAATTTCACAGATTAAATTACTGCACAACTGAAGTCCGATTTTTTTGTGATGTTAAGTTGAAATGTAGAAGTAGACCCAGTCTTACTGTATTGATCAGCAAAAGCCCGGCCTGTATCGAAACTAAACCGCTGACCGAAAGAATTTGATGGCAGTCTCGCAATAGAAAGAAACTGACTGACTTTGGCAAGAGGAGGAAGTGTAGAAGGTTTGTAATAACCGTTTTCAGTTTACTTTTGATTTGCTTGGACCGGTGAACTGCCTTGTGACTAGATGGCAGATGGAACAACTCATCACCAACTGACGATTATCAGCACGTAACCTGTGGAGAGTTCTGACCACAATCAAGTTTTAGAGGGAAGAACCCCGTTTCAGCTCCCTGTTTTTTTTCGTGTGTCAAACTCAAATACAAATCAAGGGATTGTTGTGACCTAAGGACAGTGAGACTAATCGTGCAATTGAGATGACGGAAATAAGAGACGATGACGGTAAGTTTTGATTTGATAGGTAGCGAAATTTCAAGGGTTCTTCCATTCCATGACTGAACAACCGTGTGTGTATTTCAGATTGTTATTTCGGAATTGTGCGAAAGTTGTGTCCGTGTTCGGTTCATTTTTATCGTTAGTCTGAAGAATAATCTATAGATACAAAATATGCCTTTGGCTAAACTTTGATTGTGGCAAGAGTTAAACAATCAAAACTAGACCGTTATGTGACTGAAGATCAGTGCTGGCAAGCACATGAGTTAGAAACAGTACATCGATTCGAGTGCCATTCAGTTCAACAGCTCAAGATGCTTGATGTTTGTTCAACTTCTCTGCTCTATACAGTATATACAATATACATGATGTTCCCTGAATATACTCGAACTTAAGATATAACTCATCTTGTTTTCGTGTTTATTTGCAGAGGGAGTTTATTGTGAAACAGAAAGCGTGGATCAAAATTCAGAGGAAGGGCCATTCTGGAAGTCACACTGTGAGTATAGAGGTTTCAAAGAAAGAGTCCATAACCCATGATGCAAAGTTTGAACCGTGTAAAGAGCTACACGCATATGACTCGTGCAATAGCGCTGTTTTTCCGCTTTAGTTCTTGTTCATTCGTTGCTCCCCTTTCTGAATTTTTTTCTGTTTTTCAGTGTATCGTCTTCAACAAAAAGCGCCGCAGCCGAGGAGAATTGTGTGCTCTCGCGAGGTAAGCACAAATTGGCCCCACCTTTAGTTGAGCGTAATTCGTCTAAAAAAACACCTGTTATGAATTGCTTGTTTTGTTTGTGACTAATTGTTTGGTTTGTAATTTGTAAAAACTGTGGGGTTGACAGAAATGCTGTTCTTCCAATTACTTATTATTGAAATAAAATTGAAGACATGAAAGTATTAACAGACCTGTTTTTCCTCACAGAATACCAACCTGACTATCTTTGATCTTCAATTTACTGGAATTTGTGAAAAATAGTAGGTGCCAAAAGTTTGGGGACTTAGGAATGAAAACTTTAAATTTTTTCTGAAAAACTGACAAATTGGCAGAGAATATTATAGAATTTTGTGTTGGGTGCCCTTCTAGCCTCAGTCCCATGAAAACTTCAACACATTCTCTCTCAGAGTTTCGGGTATATTTCGCTAATGTCACAGTTTTCAATGTTAAATCCCAAGATTTTTGTCGCTTGCTAGGTCTCACCTGCTCTTAAAATTCCTGATGCTTACAAAATGCTAACGCAAGGTTTTCAATTGCCTCAAGAACCCTGAAGAGGATCTGCAGTATTATGTTACACATTTCAAAGTACCTCCTCACATGGAGTGTAGGGGTTGAACTTGAGGGAATGGCTATTTAATCTCTTCTCAAAAACATGCAAATTGGAAGTCAGAGCAGTTTAAAAGTGCTGGAGCTAGCTTCATCCTGTGGAAAGTGAAAATATTACAATTTACCATTTTGAACCAAATGAAACTATATTATTTAGTAAGACTAAACCAGTCCTTTGTTGCAATGGTTTTTCCATTTTCTGCATGTTAAAGGCTTTTAAAAAAAATTCACATGACACAGCTGAGTTACAAGTTTGTAAGATGGTTGCAATTACAAGATTTTGACAAAATAAGCTTTTATTGCCATGATCTTATTAATTTTAAGATAATTTGTTTCTGGAAAATGTTCGATCCTGAGAGTGGGGTCAACAAAAATTTGCTACCCGAATCCTTTGGCATTTGATAGTTTTTTAGGATCTTGGATGAAATTCTTACTCCTTGCCTAGTTGCCCAATAGCATTATATAACCCTTGTTTCAAGAGGATACTTTAAAACACGTGAATGATGAGTGTCTTGCTGTTTCTATTAAGTACAGTCAGTCTTGTAAGTTTGTTTGTTAATTAAGCTTCTCTTCCAACTTGTAGATTCCAAACAAGCCACCACATTATGGTAGAGAGTAAGTGTCGAAGCTCTGATGATATCTGTACTTAGTCTAGTTAATAACAATTAGTTGTCAAAACACTGGAAGTTTTCTTTCAGGTTGCATAAAATCGTCCCTATTTAAAAGCCCAAATATACAAGCCCATCTACTTTAAAACAAAAATAACATTCTGGTTGTAAGCCCCACATGTTTAGGTCAATCTACTGTCAGTTGTAATTCTGATTTGAAACCCTTTTCTGTATTGTTATAAATGTTCAGGGGTGACCAGACAGCTGGGCCAGCAGAAGATAAAACCCACTGGCCTGAAAGCAATTTCAATGGCCTGACCGTTTTCCCTTTCTCTATTATATCCATTGAATTGTACATACCTATTGAATGATTGATCATGTTAATATGCTAACCTGGTGCACTATTTTGGAAAGGTTTAATGCATTTGCATATTACAGATACAAAGTTCATCATTGATGATGTTGAAACACTTCTCTTTTGAAAACCGGCTTCAAAACCAGAAGACTTAGTAGTAGATCTTTCTTTCTAATCACTTGTTTTCAACGGGTGGCTCAATCAGTCTTTTAAAAAATACTTTTGTCGAAAGGGGCTGTGGTAATCTTGACTAACACAACCTAAAATACCTTCAAGAGTGCCTGAGGTACACGAGTATAAATTAAAATAGTAATTAATTATTACTTAATAAAATGATTAATGGTTCTTCAAGCTACCGAGAACATCATCCGTTTAATCTCTAATGCTTGGTACTACACGTTGGGTGAGCCAAGTGTGTAGTTTCCCTCTGGACATTTCAAGTTATCCTGGGTGTCTTCATCTGTAATGGGCTGTATGTTACAAGTGTATGTTATTGTGTTCCAAGCATCTGTGATGGGCTGTATGTTACAAGTGTATGTCATGGTGTTCCAATCATCTGTGATGGGCTGTATATTACAAGTGCTTGAGTGTATGTCATAGTGTTCCAACCATTGTAAGTTATGTTTCTATTCGGCAGATTCCATGGTTCAATCTCGCGAGAGGAGGCTGATGATTTGGTTGCTAACTGTGATGGTTGTTACCTGGTGCGAGAAAGTCAGAGATCCCCTGGGCAATGCACTTTGACTATGAGGTTTGTTCAAGAATCTGTTGCTTAGGTCCATTGGCACACAACCTTAAAAAAAAAACTGCATGATTGTGTAGTGGACAGTAATAGTTTGCTTTTCAACACTTTCTCTGGCAGGTTTGCGAGTGTGTCCAAGAACTTCAGGTTGTATTATGATGGAATGCATTATGTTGGTAAGTCCGGCCATGTTGTTAGTCCTGTGCAATCTCCATCCTCTTTAGTCAGGGCATCTGACAGGGGTTGCACCCCTTCATTATTTCATTTTATCTCAAGGATCCCTGCATCCGATCTTGTCTCATGACTCATTTCACATCTAATAAAATCGTCCCTCTTCCATAACCTCCTAAGTACATCTCTGGCCAAACCCCTCTCCCTCCTCCCCTTAAGTACTCTTACAACCTGTCTGTTACCCCTTTACTCTTACCCCCTTACTCTTGTCCTCTTACTCTTACCCCTTACTCTTACCCCTTACTCTTACCCCCTTACTCTTGCCCCTTACTCTTGCTCCCTTACTCTTGCCCCCTTACTCTTACCCCCTTACTCTTGCCCCTTACTCTTGCCCCCTTACTCTTACCCCTTACTCTTTACTCTAGCCCCCTTACCCTTTCCCCCTTACTCTTGCCCCCTTACTCCTACCCCTTTACTCTAGCCCCCTTACTCTTGCTCCTACCCCTTTACTCTAGCCCCCTTACTCTTGTCCCCTTACTCTTTCCCCCTTACTCTTTCCCCCTTACTCTTGCCCCCTTACTCTTTCCCCCTTACTCTTGCCCCCTTACTCTTACCCCCTTACTCTTACCTCTTTACTCTTGCCCCCTTACTCTTGCTCCTACCCCTTTACTCTAGCCCCCTTACTCTTGCCCCTTTACTATTACCCCCTTACTCTTTCCCCCTTACTCTTACCCCTTTACTCTTGCCCCCCTTACTCAGATTCCATTGTTCCATCATATCTCATCTCAGGTCACATCTTTTATTCCTGTCTGACCTCCCTTTTCTCTTTTTATCTCTTCACTCTTCTCTTCAAATCTCCGGCCACATCTCCTGTTCTATTCCCACCGCCCTTAGTATGTCCTTTTTGCTATTGTTTTGTCCAGTCCCACATCTGTTCACATCCCTTATCACATCCAATCTCTCCTGTCTTGTCTCCCTTATTTTCTCTACTCATCTCATCCCACACATGCTTCGTATTAAATTCTATTCACCTTTTTCAATAGTGCTACAGGTCTCTATCATTATCATATATCTGTTAACCTCTCTCATTCCATCCTTTGTTCTCTTCCCCTTTTCTCTTTCCATCTATCCATTCATCCAATGTCTAGCTGTACCTTAGTACTTTCCAGGCCATCTCATCTCCTCTCTATGCTATTTTGAACATCATTTTCATTTGTATCATTCATTTATCCCTTTCTGTGTACCATTTCCTCATGAAAACCAGTTACTAATTTTTGTGCGCGGTTTCAATTGTAATTTTCAAGAGGGGTCCAAGGACGTTTTTGAATTAGGGGTCACCAAATAAGTTTGAGGGGTTCTACGTAATCAAGGGAAAGCTTTTCTATCTGATGTAACACTCTGACTTTACATGTAATTCACACACAATCTCAGTCAAAAACTCCATGTTTTTCAGTATTACCGGTTACAGTTCTTCAAGTTTTATATTAAAATATATACATTTGTTGGTTTGTAAAGTTTTAAACTAAAAGTTTCGACTTAAAAAGTAATCTTCAGAGTTTGCCATTTGAACAAATAAAAGAAACAAACCCCCAATAATTGCTTTTAATATTTTTATCAGGCGAGCTCATGAACACTTCAGTTTTTGCATCCGGATTTTTCTTTTTGTGTCAATTAAAATGCAATTTTTTTGGTGCATTGAATGAGTTCATGATGAACCGTGAGAACTGGGCTTCTAGGTGTGCAACTCAACTGAGGCCACCCTAGTAGGAGTAGTATGAGTTCTACATTTGAAAAAAAATTAACATTGACATTTTCTTGTTGACGACAATAGTTTTTATGGGGTGGACTCAGTGTAAGTGTGTTTTTGCAGGTGACAAAAGATTCCAGACTATTCATGACCTGGTGGCTGATGGCCTCATCACAATGTACATGGACACATACGCCAAGGATTACATTGATCACATGGTGCTGGAGGCTGCGCGGTCATCAGAGAAGAAAAAGAAGGAAGAACAGAAAATCAAGGAGGATGAATCTAACAGAGATACCAACAGCACTACCAAGGATGAAATAGATTCAATTCAGGTATTCTGATTCTTTAAAGTATTTTAAAAGTTCTAAATCATGTTCTAGTTTTCAGTTTTTGAGCACTTGTTAGCCCCTTTTTCTGTTACTAAATAATTATACCTGTCGGGTATAAGAAACTATTATTAATATAAGTTAATATCAGGGTTCTCAAAACCGGCCAGCCGGTGGTTGAACAAGCCACCGCCTCAGGCACTCTGGCCACCTCCAAAAGTGCCAAAATCACTCCATATACCACAAATTAGCGCTAGAAATAATATCATTATATCTTCCCTAGCTGCCTCCTCTTGATGGTTAGTCTTCTCCTCTGAAACATTTTGAGAACCCTGTTATATGCTATCCATTCAAAACAGTTCAAAACAATTTTTGAGTAGTTTTATGATTTTTGAAAATTTTGGAAGTGTTTCAAAATTAGCGGTAAATTTTTGAAATGATTGGAACTGTTCAGAATATTTCCAGGAGTTCAAGAGCGTATTACTCGGGCTGAAGGTGCCAAATTGAAATTTTAGCACTGCCTCTCATTATTTTTTTTTGTGTCACACATGCAAGCCAATCGCAAGCATTTTGGGCCTGGTCACAATGTCAAAGCCACAAGTGTCAATGGCAGAGTGGTTAGCTTTTTGGACTCTGAATCAGTTGGCTTGAGTTCCATTCCCACTGGACGCTTATTGAACTTTTTTTTCTTTTTTCCCTTAAAGTAATAAGTTTTATTTTTCTCTTCATTTCAAAGTTGAATAAAATGTCAAAACAAATCAGAAAAGTTATAACACTAAATATAAACATGATGAACAACCCACAAAATAACTACCGGCCATTTTCCTGTACTGATCTCTTGCCTATAAGGTAGCTGTCTTGAATAGCCGAAGAATTATCCAGCATGTAACAGTTGTCAACAGAATAACCAGAAATCTTGATCAGCCATCTTGATCAAGCTTGCAGTATAAATTCTAACATGCATTTGGCAGTTGATAGTCTGTTTCCACACGGATGAATTTCAAAATGCAAACAAATTTGTTCTGGACTGGGAACTTGTTGCACCATAGCTAGTTGTGGTTGCATGGAGTTAATTACTCTGGCCCGAGTTTAAGTTACTCGTAGCTTCTTGTTTTGGGAAGTTTCCAAAAGACGCCAGCATAACTGTTGCATGCCAGGAATGATGAGAAGGTTGAGTGGAGTACTACTACCTTTTGTGAACTACTGTACCTGTTATATACTACAGAACATGCAATGGCTTTCTTGCCTTATGATTGGCTGTATTTTTTGCGGCATGGGAAAAAATAATTGTACTTTATATTACAATAATAATATAAGATTTTAGCTAAATGCTACACGTACCTGTTTTTAGAGCCAACTGCATGCAGCTTGTAACATGTTGCTTTGATGATCTAATTAATGTACTTGTGCTAAAAATTTTGTGTTGATTTAAATATTTTGTAACAAAAATAGTGTCAGTGATACATACAGGTGTTGTTGGTAAATGTATTTGATTTCCATGTAAATTGTAGCTACAATGTACTAACCTTGATTACTACCAAATAAGGGAAAATCTTGTCATGATTGCAATGATTATGTTTATAAACAACAAACTCTCTTTCAAATTGTTGTTTAGACGACAGTTGTTTTGCATATTATTCATTGATAACTATTTCAGATTGATGTCAAGTGGAAAATTTTTTTAAAATATAAATTATAATAAATGTACATACAGGCATACTGAGCATACATGTAGTTATCCAAGGATGAAATTTGTTTCTTCTTAGTACTTAAGTTAAATATGTCATCCTTTTTTTGACTGGACAGTTTTTAGTGGGCTGATAAATTATGTTAAGGTGTATTTACATGTATTTCATTGACCCAAATTTGAGTGAACTTAACAAAATGTCTTTGACAATGTTTTATAATTCACCTGTTGCAAGAGCTAGGGGCAGTATAGAGAGACATGTACATTGTAATTGTTTGAAATAGTTTACAGTATTTTCTAGTTTTTTCCATTTTCGCCATAAGTTTGTAGTACTTTTAAGTCATCAGTTCAGTACATACTTTTTAAGATAACATATTATTTTGTTAATACTTTCCAGGTATTTCAATCTTTATGTCCCTTCAATGCTGGGCTTTAATAGTGTTTCATTCGTTCTTCTTTTACACAATGGATAATTTTAATTCTAGATCAAAGAGCTTACTTAAAATTCAGGCATCTTTTCTAGAATACTGAGTTAATTATTTATATTATTATAATGATTTTACCTCCTTTGTGTTAAAAAGATAGCCTTTGTTTATTGCTTTGATGCTGTTGAAAATCTTGTATATAATTATCTTGATGTTCTTGGTTTTAATATTCCAAGGAGGTTTCAATCATTCATTATTTATAGAACAATTGAGAATCAAGTGAGTTTCTGTTATGGCTGCAATATTTTTTGTTGTATAGAGATCAGTTTAGGCTACATCTGAGTATTATTGCTTGACCAAAAGAATTGCACCTGTGTGCTAAACATTTCTGTGTATCTTAAGGTTGTAAAACATGGAAATTACAAAAACTCCACTTTTAACAAAGAAATGAAAATTGTCACACTTGCTCTCAAAGTGTAGTTAAATTTCTTTTCTGCACCTGTAGCTAGCTGTTTGTTTTGTTTTTCATTAATTATTAATAAAGTGTTTGATTTCACAATGAGGAAGAAATTCAAGTCTTAATTAATTCTCAGTACCACTTAACTTTCCGTTGTCTCTGCAATTTTGAATTGGGTTTGACTCGGAATCAAACTAGATCAAAAATAACAACTGAATATGGAGGAATACATGTAAAGTTTCATTTTGAATCTTGTACAATGCTGTGAAGAATAGGAAATGGCCTGCATTATGAGTAGGAGTGAAGCACAGGCTTGTGTTCGTCATGTTTGGTTGTGACACTGTGCATGTGTGTGTACCTGTGGGGACGATACGGAAGGTTAGAGACATGTAACAATGGAGGAATCTAGAGAAAGTGGCTTTGAAGACTTGTGTGTTTTCTATCTTGTAAGTTGACAAGGAGTTATTTGATATACTTTCAGTTAATCCTGTACAGTGTAGTGTTGAGATTCTTTTTAAGATGGGAACTTCTGAGCTAAACCCACTCAGTTAAAATATTTAATATTAAAGTAATCTAGATAGTTCTGTCACTGCACCAAATTAGAATTCACTCATCCTGTCAAACACATTTTAAAAATTTCATTAACATAAATGTACTGTACAAACCATAGAACTGACTCTATAATTTTTTATTTCTATTTGCATGTATGTCAAGGAATAGATTTTTAGTAATCTGAAAATTTTTGTTCTTAGTTTATTAAGTTGGAATAATATTAAAAGTTTGTATGGTTTTAAAATAATTTTGAAAAAAAATGAATCTTAAGTTTATAGTGGGACCAATATTAATTGATACAAATTTTTATCGACTTTCAGACATTTGTTTTTTTTGAGAACAAATCTATTGAATGAATCACTTGATTTCAAGTCTTATGTCAATGTTAGACCATATACACAGCTAGAATCTGTTGCCACTGAGTTCTAGGTTGGAGTCCAGTTTATACTTGAAGGATAAATTCTTATAAGTGTTTGGTCACAGATCAAGCTATGAGCATGATGGTCTGCATAATTACAGCCAACTATTTTATTACAGTAAAGCTTAGTATAATTTATATTTTATGTTTTGGCCAAAAACATATTATCTGTTTGCCCTAAGAGTGCCCGGCTAGCACTGAAAGTGTCACCTCTACTCTGCAGATCCAGCTACTCTTGAACATGGTTTTCAAAGCACACAATTTTTTAACTACCGGTAGTTATTTTTCAATGTGAAGGCATTTCTGTAAAAGAGATCGTCATCCAGTGCATTTATGTACCTAAGGGAGTTTGTATCAATCAGGAGATAAAACTGAGCCTGGTACAATACATGTATGATACATGTATCTATCTCATCAAATTAATACAAAGTTGGGCATGTGAAGATGTTATACCAGGAGATTCATTAAGCTAAGCCCCTTACATTACGTATATCTTGTCAATACAAAATATAAGTATTCAAAGTCAAGGACTGCGGAGCAGTGGGCCTGGGAGGGGGGACCTGTTCCCTAAAACTCCTTTTTTTAAAAATTATACTCATTAAAATATTGGTATTTGTTGACTTACAATTGTTACCCATATTTGTACATACACTTCGACAAATAAAAATTATTACAGAAAGTCAATCATGCTGTAAATTCATGTTGGATTTCAACATTGAAATTCTGTCTGGACAAGGTTGAGGTAAAAGTGACAGTTAAGAACATTTGTTTTCCATTGTGAAGTAAGTCCTCAGATGTTGTGTTACATTAATATGAAAGCACTTTTTGAGCAAAAATTTGTTTTCTTTGTTTGATCTCAGAGCGTCCTTACATTTGAAGATAAACACCCACTGAGCTGAGAAAAAGAGGTTTTGGACATTTGAATTTGGTTCAAATTGGTGTTTTGGGCACTTCCACAACATGCGTTGTTTACCTGAAGAGCTCGGTGCAAAAACGGCCTAAGTGACGATTTTGGACCACCCTTCACAAAACCTTGAAATTATCTATCTTC
>JAOBRG010345113.1:0-14066 GCA_027574985.1 Umimayanthus nakama | reverse complement strand
TGAAAACCAGAATAATCAACAAAGCCATATAATAAACATCTTATTAGCCTCGTTTGCTCAGTCCTTACAGCAAGTTACGGAAGCCCGTTTTTTCCTTCCTGTTTTCATGGCCCTCGCGCTTCGCGCTTTGGCCATAAAAAGAAGAAAAAAAACTCGGTCCATAACTAGCAGTACGGACCTCGCACTTGGCTAATAAGAGGTATATATTGAACATTTTGCATCTTTTGTTCGAAAACTAATGGAGTGGTGACGAAGGACATTAACGGTTTAAGTTATTTTGGCCAAATTCTCACTATCCTTTATTGACAAAAAATAGAAATAAATTAGTTCTAGATACTACAAAACGTCATCTGATTACATTTTAGTGAATTGAGAGACAATTATTAGTAGCTTTAAAGCTTAAACGAACAACATCTGCTGGAGTTCGATACACTTCCCTGACCTTACCATTCAAACATGGAATAACCCATAGTTTCGCACTCGAAACTACAGACAAACGGGAAATCACCGGATAAAATTATGACGTAATCTGTCTCTCATTGTTTTGTTATGACTATTTCTTTAAGCGAGCCCTTCGGCTTATCAGTACAGAGTGGATCGACAATTATAGTTAAACAATATATCATATTTGTTCATATTTTCTCAAATTGTATTTATGCTGTAGATGTTGCCAACGAGCAAAAATAAACTAAAACATCACTTCTTAAAATTCAAGAACTTTAATATTTCCAACAAAAGTAGAAACGCTTGGGTCTTGTTAAACCAAGTTAAGCAGCCTCTGTTGATTTATACCAAACGACTTAAACAGTTCAATAAACTTCAGATTCTGACATGTCGTTATACAATAGATTTATTATCCACCACCGCGTGGGGCTTTTCTTAATTGAAGAGTTCAACAAACGCTAACACCAACAATACTCCAAGTTTCTAAATATCTAAATTCTTGTACTTAAATTTGATTTATATGCAAATCACAGACATTTCAAAACTGACGAAGACCCTTCGGGTCGAAAGATTTATTTCCTTTTCTAATCACATATGTTTACTTTATAGAAAGTTCCTGCAAATATTTCCTAGCTCCACAACTGTTGATTCAATGAGACGTAATTCTGATAGATTTCTTAATTTTTGAAAACATATCAAAGAGGAAGGTTTACATCAAAATTTAGTTTGTTGTTAAGTAGTTTCGCAGTTTGCAGCCACCATAGGTTATGAGGCTGGCAATAGACGTATTGCAGTTAGATAGAGTAATAGTAACAGATAAGGGGATAGTCTCGAATGGTTCTAGTCTAACTTAAAGCACTGACTTCATAAAAACTTACCCGCGCATGCAAGGCATTAAATATTTCATAAGAGCAGTTTCTTGTTCTTACAATCTTCAGAGACATGCATTTGTTAATCAAGTGTCAACAAAACCAAAAAGAAATTAAATAAAATACAAAACAAATTCTACTCTCTTTCCCCTCTAAGTTTGAGTTTGCACGAAAGACTAATGATTCTTCCTCCAACGTCCGTAGCAGTCTAAAGGTTATCGTATAACCATCGTCTTGTTTCAGCTATCACACCGTAACCCAAATCTATACGTCGGATTACCAAAGTTAAACGTTTGTATCAATTGTGACGTTCTAAATGATTGTAAGAATAACTTTTTGAAAACCGTGATTGACAAAAAAATTAAGCGAGTCGTTTCCAATCTAACGAATTCTTGCAAATTTCCTATTCGGCAATTTATGGTCACTTTATTAATATACTCTTTTTTCTAAAACTGTGTCAGGAATTTTTTCATCCCTCGCTTCACTCCTTTTTAGCTGAGTACACTTAAGAAACGCTGATATTGGAACTAAGTAAATGAAGAACAAATACCGTAAAAGGAAAATCAAATTTATATTCTAACTTCCTTGAACACTTTTCGGAGCGATTTAGTAAGCTATCGCGTTATGGTAAATTTTATGTCCTTCGGCAAAAAACTGACCGAGCTGTGACCTGTTCGTGCGAAAACTTATTATGAGTAATTTAATTGACTTTGAAGAAAGAACCAGAGCAGTTTAGTGTAAAATTGTTTTCCATATCTCGGCAATTAACAGTTTGAGATATTCGAAAGGTAATTTTTTGCTTCATAGATTTTTATTGAAGGCTACTTTGTTAGTTAGTTTGGTCCATTCTGTTTACGGTAACATTTGTTTTGGGGATAAAGCCCGATACAGCGGAACCATTTGACTTCAGACACTCATAATTCCTATTCTTATAGTTTCAGAGGTTTATGATTCATCACGAATATTCTCAATGGTTTATTCTGTTCATGACTCATTGGTAGTTTTTCATGGTTCCCTAACACTCAAAGACTAAAGTTCTGATTCCGATTTTGGGAACATGATTTATGATTTCACTTATTGTCTACGTCTGATATGTAATTGCATGTAAATGTTCTTGTGTATATTTGACAGCTATAATTATTTTATACAAATTACCAAAATTGAATTATTGAATGAAGGGTTTGGCAGGACTCTTTCAAATGTTGTTATATATACAGTCAGACCCGAACGTTCTTTCATAACAATTGCTTTCAAAAACAGGTTGAAGAAACTATTGAAAGTTTTACCTGTGCTATAAAAAGTCCATTTCGGGCATAGTTTTTTTTTTAATGACACAACACTTCATCCATTTTATAAGCGGACCGCTAACATTCCGTTAGCCTAACCATGTCACCACCTATTTCTTCCATCAGAATTACAAAAATATTTTAAAAAATAAATGAAGATTAAAAGTCGCAAAAGGAGAACCAAATACAAATTGTAACTTTCCTGGCACGCTTTTCGAAGTGACTTCACAGTAGGCTATCGTTATGCTAAATTTTATTACCTTAGGCAAAAAACTGACCGAGCTGTAACCTGTTTGTGCGAAAACCTGTTTTCAGAAAATTAATTGACTGTGAAGAAAGAATCAAAGCAGTTTTAAGAATGTAAAATTGTTTTCCATATCTCGGCAGTTACCAGTTTGAGATAATTGAAAGACATACTTTTAGTTTTGTAGATTTTTTCCCCAAATGTTAGTTTAACTTGGCCCGCTCCCTATGCGGTAACATTAGTTTTGGGGATGGGGGCAGAATAATTTGACTTCAGACATCCATAAACCCGAACCTCTTCATTTATTACTCATCTACAATTTTTCTCAATGATTTATTTTGTTCAAAATTCATTGGCCGTTGTTCATAATAACCTAGAATTCAGTGCATATCCCTATGCAAACCCGTGCTCACCGGTGCCGAAAAAATATGCTTGTATAATGCTAATCATTTTTTGGCATAGTTAGGTATTCACACAACACTTCCAATTTCGATTTCAACTTAATTCCTAAATTTCAAAATTCAAGTAAAGTTTTAGCCTGTTTTAAAACAACAAAAGTTTAAATCCATTTTGTAAACGGACGGCCAACAGTCCATTTGCCCAACCATGTCACCATGTATTTCCTCCATCAGAAGTTCAGCGGCAAAATCCTGTTGCCGCGAAATGTAAACAAATTCAATAAACTCGAAAAATCATGTCTCTTTAAAACTTGAATATTCTGGTCAATACAGCTTATTGCTTCATGATATAAGTCAATGAAAGAAGGGTTTACTGTTGGAATTAGACCGAAGTTAAGCTGCTAAAACATTTGAGCTTCGACAAATTCGCCAAAAATCCGCAATGACAACGAAAGTTGTTTGGACAGAAGGTATTGTGTTCGTCGTCCTGGTCCTGATCTGCGCTGGCCCCGTTGCAAGCAATGGATCACAACGAGCGAATCCCAACAAGATCACTACAAAAAGCCAAACATCTTCCCACAAAGTACAGCACGTTTACAACTATCACAACTGCTATGGCTCGGGACACGGGAGAAATATTCTCGCATTCCTCCAACGACTAAAGAACGACATCAGCAACTTGGATGGCAAAGTTGGCCTTTTGAAAAAAGAACTTGAGAGTCATAACCGCAAGAATCATCAGGAATTCACACAACTGAACCAATTACTCAATAGAACCACAAGCAAAATGGATGTTAAGCCGATCAAGTGTTCGGGTAGGATCATCACAACTCTTTGTTTCGATAACTCTTGACCGGTCTTTGAACTTTGCATAGTTAACTAGTAAGCAAGTAAGTTTTTATTTCATAACCGTCTCGCAGCTTGAAGCTCAATTACAAGGTGGGTCAGCTGCATTAATAATTATAGTATATAAGTATGGTCAGCATGGAGGGAGAAAGGGACGTAAATATCTTTACAAAAAATTTTCTTGAAATATAATAGTACAGAAAATCGCAAATCCTTAGTATTTGGTATACGACACACTGACGTGCTTCTGCAAGACCTAAGACCCTATATATGGTCTTTTAGTTTCTTACGTGGAACCGAAGCACTTAGTAGAGGTGATGAAAAGTCATCTTATAGCTAATAACCTTTTTCTATATTCTTCACTTTTAGATTTGTGCAAGGTCGCTCCGTCACTAGGGGCCGCATTCGGAGGCAAGTTACCCGATTCAAGCTTTACTGCCACATCAGTCTTACGGTTACTTCTTTAAATACGGTTACTTCTTTAAATACGGCCGTCTACAAAACAGACCACGTGCGTGGTGCCCTAAGATTAGTGCAAATGCTCCACACGAGTATCTCCAGGTGGATCTGGGAAGAATTGACCTCATATGCGCAGTGGCCACGCAGGGAAACCCACACACCGGAATAGAGTGGACCAAAACATTCAAGCTGAAATTCTCTTTGGATGGCAGCAAATGGACCATGTACCAGGAGAATGGGGCGGATAAGGTTAGCTTAGAACAAGTTATGATGGTCTTTGTACAAACTACAGTTATTGCAACTACTGCCGAGCGTATGCTTAGCGTATAAACCTAACGTCTAAATACACACAAAATTTTTAAGCATTTTTAAAAAGATACCCTGCCTCGCCTTATCCCAGCGTAAGCCACCGTATGCGACCCGGTCGTGCTTCAGTGAAACGTATATAATCTATGCCTAAGGTACTAATTCGCAGACAAGTAGATATTTATATTAAAGTAAATTTCCTTTTTTCAGGTTTTTAACGGGAACAGTGATGCGAAAACCGTCGTGAAGAATGTGCTTCCGCTGCCCACAAGAGCCCGTTATATTCGCTTCATACCAATAACAGGGCATTCTTGGCATTGTCTGAGGGTGGACATTTACGGTCACGTCGACTGTTTTTTATCTTATTAGATACAGTGCCAACTTTTAATATAGAGGTTACATGTACTTTACAATAAGACAGAGAATCACTGTTTTCAGAAGATGAGAAAACAATGCAACAACAAAGAGTGTTGAGTAGAGCACCACGACTTGCAACATGGCAGAAAATGACTGTTTTCATAGTAGTGGACAAAAAAGTAATGTAGCAATAAAGGGAATTGTAACATGGCAAACGACAATCATTGTTTGCAGTGGACAGGATATAATGCAATAGTAAATGGTGATGGTTAAAAAGTGATCTTGTGATTGTTTTATCGTGATGAAGTATTTCAGCTATATAGTTTTATGGCCAAAGCTGTTTGTTTCAAGCAGTTGAAAGCTTCACAATATCCGAGTAAACCAGAAACTAAACCATTCAGAGTTACGTGGAATTACCAAGGGTTCGAGCATCAAATCATCTCGCAACTGATTCTGACTAGAATTTCTTGCTTTTCACATTTTTCAAAGCTAAAGTCTTGACCGCTATTGATACTAGATGAACTGATTCGATACAAGGTTTAAACATATCCTTTGTCTGCAAGTAGATCATGCACACACACACACACACACACACATATTTGTGTATCTACGCCGTCAACAAGAAAGGGGTCTAACGCAGAAAACTAGGTATCTGATGAACAACGACGGTTTTCTCTTTCGATTGCTCTAATTTCAGTCGTCTTTTAACTGCTGTTGCTTTAAAGGGCCAAATTTCTATAGATCAAACAAAATGTAATCAATTGTTGTCAAATTTGTTTGGGGGGGGGAAGCATGCGCAGAAGCCAAAATTTGGAGATCATTGGAAAAAAAACTTCATACGGCATTTCGCTCAGTTCAATTCTCGCCTTCTGGTGAGGAATAGATGTAACGAGTGATCGTCATAGTTTAAACAAGAAAAAAGAAAACCTTCCACTGTGTGATGTTATTCGGTTGCAAGAAGGATAGTTCAAGTTTCTTCTGTATTTCGTCTTATCAAATCAAATTTGCTAGTTTAGTTGCCAGTTGACATAGATAGGAAACTATTTTAAGCACCACAGTTGTGTAAAAGGTCTTTCGAAATGTTCAAAATAAGGATATTGCTTTTCAAGCATTGTGATTGGCTTTTGAAACTGGAAAGAGCTGGAGCTGTTTCACTCTGGTACATACACGAATGAGTTTCGCGTTAGTGTTAGTAATTTATAAATATGTACCTGGTTGGTACACATATTTACATCTAAACTCCAAACCTTTTCATTAATTCATTCGTTCACTATTTCATCGGGAGCCCATCAATATACATTTCATTCATTCTTGCGTTCGTTCATTAGTTTCAAAATGACAGCATTTTGAGCCAAACCTCTAATGTATTTAAACTGCCTCTTCAATTTTTTCAAAAGAGATTAACGCTCTTAGTTAAATTTATGCCACGTTGCTTGGCTAACGACAGCATTTACTTTAGGAGTCTCTGTTACTGCTCACTTGATACCGCTATTTATTTTGTTTCATGCAAAGGTCAATGGACAGTACGGTGCGAAAAACACTGAACTCCAATAGTTACCTTCGTGCATGATATGTTGCCCTTTGCGGGCGTTTCTTTACATATAGTTACATGACGAAATTAGAGTTAGTTTCGTCTCTGACGTGACAGTCTCAGTATTGACATGATGTTATTAAGCTTACTTCCGTCTCTGATGTGACAGTCTAATACTGGCGTGACCAGTATGCGTGTTTGACGCGCTCAGCTTAATGACTCATAAACCACTACTTGCCTTGTGTCAATACCCGCACTGACTCAACTGCAGTAAAAGGACGAGCGATTTTGCACTGATTGTTTGCGTTGTTTCAACTAAACTCAGTTAGAAAGGGATCTTCCCTGCCTCCATTTAGAGTTACTGGAGAATGAAAAATTTAAAATTAAACAGTTCTGACTATAATTCGAACTGAAAAATGGGCTTTTGTTTCAGAAACAGATATTGTTTACTTTTCCCAGACAAGACCACTGGCGACTGATTTGCGTGCACTATTAACACAAATATTACTGTATTTCAAATTCAAATGAGGTTACGCTTTTTTCTTTATTAATAAAATAACTACTGTTTAAAAAGAATGACAACAACAAACTGTTTTAATTCTACAAGTCCAGCCATTAAAAGTTTTTTGAAGAGTACTGATATTTTTCTCATCTTATAAAGTTACAATATCAATCAGAATAAAAATCAAGTCACATTTCAGTTTTAAAAGAAATTCACTTCCTGGTCTCTGTCCTTAAGCTTGAAATTGTAAACAGAGGAAACTCGAAAATTCTTGTCTGTTGTACTTCACTAATACAACATATATCTGGTTGTATCGTCTCTAGTGTTGTTTCGCGACAGAACAAGAAAGCATTTCAGTACTGCAAGAGTTCAGTGTTGCAAACTATCCGAGTTTCTTTCCAATAAACTGATCAAGGAAGCGCAAGTAATGACTACGAAAGCGTTCTTAGCAAAGGGTGTTGATTTTGTCGTCTTGGTCCTGATCTGCGCTGGCCCCGTTGCAAGCAATGGATCCCAACAGGCGAATCCAATAGAGACCAATATAAAACGCCAAACATCTTCCCACAAAGTACAGCACGTCTACAACTATCACAACTGTTATGGCTCGGGACACGGGACAAAGATTCTGGCGTTCCTCCAACGACTGAAGAACGATTTCAACAACTTGGATGGCAAAGTCGGCCTTTTGAAAAAAGAACTAGAGAAACATAACAAAAAAAATCACCAGGAATTCACAGAATTAAACGAATTAATCAACAGAACCACGAGCAAACTGGATGCTAAGCTGAGTTGGCTGTACAACCAAACAAAACAGTTATATCAAAAGCACCCCCAGTGTCCGTTTACACGAGGTAAGATCACGACTCTTGGCTTTGGTTTGAAACAATCTTGATAGGTTTCAAAGGAAAGTCTTTGCTAACTTTCTGAAAATTTCTAAACGAGAACTTAAAACTTCGCATTGTTGATTTGTGTAATCTAATATTTTTTTGGTCTTTCATTCTTAGATTCGTGTAAGGTCGCTCCGTCACTAGGAGCCGCGTATGGAGGCAAGTTACCCGACTCCAGTTTCACTGCCACTTCAGTTTGGCCTGGTTACCTTTTCAGACACGGCCGCCTACACAACAAACCCCGCGCGTGGTGCCCTAGGTCCAGGAGCAATAGCCCACACGACTACCTCCAGGTGGATCTGGGAACAGTTTACCACATATGCGCAGTGGCCACGCAGGGAAATCCACGCAGCAATGAATGGTCGAAAACATTCAAGCTGAAATTCTCTTCGGACGGCAGCAATTGGAGCATGTACCAGGAAAACGGAGCGGATAAGGTGAGCTGAGAACAAGTTATGATAGTCTCTGTTCAAGACACAGAGTTGTTGAAGCTGATGAAAACTGACAGACACTAACCAAATCGCCACTGCGTAGTTTTAATAGTGATAGAAAGAACATCTCAGAACAATCAAACCTGGATGTAAGCCCAAACGTAAGAACAATGAATCGCAGCCTTAAGGTCTGATTCTTACAAAAATGTTCCTAATAAAGGCTAGAGAAACGAGACCCAATCCAACTCTGCAAAGTAGACATACAGACAAGAATGCAATACTAAACCCCATATACTGGTTTAGAATGGCCGCAATACAATACAATCTATAATACGCAGAGAAGTAGATGTTACTTTCAAAATAATTTTTATTTTTCGCCAGGTTTTTAACGGGAACAATGATGTGAGCACAGTCGTGAAGAACTTGCTTCCGCTGCCCACAAGAGCCCGCTACGTTCGCTTCATACCAGTTACAAAGCACACTTTTCCATGTCTGAGGGTGGACATATTTGGTCAAGCCCTCTGTGTTTAATAGTATTTGACACAGTGGCCACGTTTGACAGAGGTTTCGTCTAATTTACAAAAACAGGGAGTAAATGTTCTCGGTAGAAGGGAAAATCAAAGAAAAACAAATGGTGCTGGGTAGAACGTGAACTTCTTTCGGCAATACTTTCAGTAAATGAGAAAGCAAAACAAAAAAAGGTGCTGGATGAAGTGTAGATCTTATAAAATGGCAGAGAATCACTGTGCTTCAGTAGTTGAGACATTGTTTTAACAAAGGGTGTTGGATATCACGTGGACTTGTAACATGGCAGAAGCCATCACATCGACATGTTTGATGCTTAGTAGTTTTAAATTCACCATTCTGATGTATGAACTTTCTCCCTATAGTTCGCCGAAAGCTGTTGCAATCACCGTATTAAGTATGAAGAAAAGAGTAATAAAAGGTGTTGGGTATCACGTGGACTTGTATCATGGAAGAAAAGCCTTCATTTCAGCACGTTTGTTGATTTGTAGTTTTAAATTAATCAATTGGATGTATGAAGTTTCTCCCTATAGTTCGCTGAAAGCTGTTGCAATCGTCGTATTAAGAAGAAAAGAGTAATAAAAGGTGTTGGGTATAAACTTGGTCTTGTGCTTGTTGTATTGTAGAGTTTTGTTTCAGTTATACCACTTTGTGTCTGAAGGTGTTTGTCAATAGCAATTGAAAACTTTGCAGTTTCTGAGTAAATCCGAAACTAGATCCTTTTGAGTGAAGCGATGTTTTCAGGGTTTGAGCATCTAACATGCAACTGAATCTCATGCATTACCTTTTTTTAAATTTTTCAAATTCTTAAAAGAATATCAAGATCTTGACAGTTACTAACATCAGAAGAATTGGTTTATTGTAAGATTTATACATTTCAATTGTCTGCAATTTGACCGTATTTATGTTTGTTATGCATACACTCGCATACACACAAAAATATACACACTTTAACCAACACACACAGACACAGACACTGTAAATAAACAGAAACGTTCGATTAAAAAATAATTGCTACAACGTTCCCAAAGGCACATAATTTGAGAAAACATGAAATTTCTCTGTTTCTATGTGGTTCCGGCAGTTCCGGCATTCTGCAGGTTCCGCGGTCTGCTGTTCCTCACTTTAGTGCTACCCCACACCTATACCCGATTTTGATTTTTCAGATTTTCCAGGCGCTGGGTGTGGATTTTGAAAGGTTCAAATTCCGTGAGCTTACACACGCAGCTTGTTTAGTATATTTCGAAAAGAAGCATACTCATCGTTTGAAGTGGGCAAAATTTCTATTCCACGCATTCACCTATCTAGGAGTAAGGCAATCGAACGCAGTCCGAAGTCAATTGTGAGTGACAAATGTCAGTGAAGCTACAAGTTACTTGCATTTCACAGCCTTACAGCATCAATCACAACAAAACAACAATAATAGGCCCTTGATGGCCTTCATTCGTGCCGTTTGTATCACGTATGTTCTAAATGATTGTAAGAATTACTTTTTGAAAATCGTGATTGGCAATAAAATTAAGCGAGTCGTTTCCAATCTAACGATTTCTAGCAAATTTCCTATTCGGCAATTTATGGTCACTTTATTAATACACTCTTTTTTCTAAAACTGTGTCAGGAATTTTTCATCCCCCGCTTCACTCATTTTTAGCTGAGCACACTTAAGAAACGCTGATATTGGAAGTAAATGAAGAATAAATATCGTAAAAGGAAAACTAAATATAATTCTAATTTCCCTAGCACGCTTTTCGAAGCAACTTAGTAGGCTATCGCGTCATGGTAAATTTTATGTCCTTAGGCAAAAAACTGACCGAGCTGTGACCTTTTCGTGCGAAAACTTGTTTTGAGTAATTAAACTGACTTTGAAGAAAGAACCGGAGCAATTCAGTGTAAAATTGGTTTCCATATCTCGGCAATTAACAGTTTGAGATATTCGAAAGGCATTTTTTTTGCTTCATAGATTTTTATTGAAGGCTACTATGTTAGTTAGTTTGGTCCATTCTGTTCACGGTAACATTTGTTTTGGGGTACAGGCGGAACCATTTGACTTCAGACACTCATAATTCCTATTCTTACAGTTTCAGAGGTTTATGATTTATATATATTATATATTATATATTATCATTGGTAGTTTTTCCGTGGTTCCCTAAAATTCAAAGACTAAAGTTCATAACTGCTACCAATTTCGGGAACATGATTTATGATTCAACTTATTGTCTACGTATGATACGTAATTGCATTTAAATGTTCCTGTGTGTATTTCACAGCTATACTTCATTATAAAAATTACCAAAATTGAATTATTGAATGAAGGGTTTGGCAGGAGAATTTCAAATGTTGTAGTACAGTCAGACCCGAACGTTCTTTCAAAACATTTGCTTTCATAAACAGACTGAGCAAATTAACTACTGCAAGTTTTACCTGTGGCGAAATCTTTAAGTATAATGCTATAAAAAATCCTTTTCGGGCATAGTTATCTGTTGACACCGCAACGCTTCATTCATCAGTAAACTTTAATATTGCAGAAACGCTTTAGCCTGTTTTGAAACAACAAGACTGCAAATCCATTTTATAAATGGACTGCTAACATTCCGTTTGCCTAACCATGTCACCATGTGTTTATTCCATCAGAATAACAAAAATCTTTGAAAGATAAATTAAGATTAAAAATTGCAAAGAAAAACTAAATACAAATTCTAACTTCCCAGGCACGCTTTTCGAAGCGAATATATAGTAAACTATCGTTATGCTAAATTTTATGTCCTTAGGCAAAATACTGACCGAGCTGTGACCCGTTCGTGCGGAAACTTGTTTCGAGAAATTTATCGGCTTTGAAGAAAGAATCAGAGCAGTTCCGTGTAAAATTGTTTTCCCCATCTCGGCAATTACCAGTTTTAGATACTCGAAAGACAATTTTTTGTTGTAAAGCTTTTTTCCAAAGACTACCATGCCAGTAATTTTGGCCCACTACCTCTCCTTACGGTTAGCATTAGTTTCGGGGGTGGACGCGGAATCGTTTGACTTCATACATTCATGAATCCGAACCTCTTAAATTTAGAGATTCTGTGATTCACCTACTTTTTTACTCAATTGCTCATTTTGTTCATGATTCACTGACCGTTATTTACAATTCTCGAATATTCAAAGACGAGAATTCGTAATCGCACTGTTTGTTAGGACATGATTCATGAATCCACTTCAGCCCCGATAAGTAGTCGAAGTCTGAATTTGTAGTTGCATGCAACGGTTCCTGTGTGATTCTACAGCTGCTTTATTCATACAAATTACCAAAACTATGGATTGAGGGGTTTGGAAGGGTTCTTTCTTCAAGTGTTGTTTTAAAACAAATGTTCTTTGATATCCTTTACTTTCAAGAAGCAAAACGAACAAACTGTTGCAAACCCGTGCTCACCGGAGCCAAAAATTATATTAGTATAATTCTAATCAACTTTTGGCATAGCTAAATATTCACAACACACTTCTGAATAGGATTTCAACTTACTTCCTAAATTTCAACATGCAAGTAAATTTTTTGTAGACATTTTGTAAACGGATTGCTAACAATCCATGAGCCCAATCATTTCACCATGTATTCCCTCCATCAGATTTAGAAATAACTTTAAAAACTAAAAACTAGAAGTTCGGCGGCGAGAACTGAAAGTTGTAGCGAAAATGTAAACAAATTCAGTTAACTCGAAAAATCATGTCTCTTTCAACTTGAATATTCTGGTTAATACTGCTGAATCCTTCATGATAAAAGTAAATGAAAGAAGAGTTTACTCCTTGAAACAGACCAAGTTGAATCAAGCTGCAAAACTTTCTGAGATCCTCTCCAAACAACTCATTGAAAATCCGCAATGATAACGAAAGCAGTTTGGACAGGTATTGTGTTCGTTTTCTTGGTCCTGATCTGCGCTGCTCCCATTGCAAGCAATAAATCCCAAAAAGCGAATTCCAACAAGACAAATATAAAAAACAGAACATATTCCCACAAAGTACAGCACGTTTACAACTATCACAACTGCTATGGATCGGGACAGGGGAAAACTATTCTTGCATTTCTCAAACAACTGAAGAACGACCTAAATGGCAAAGTCGGACTTTTGGACAAGGATATAAGAGAACACAAACAGCAGTGGGACCCGAAACTCGCAGAATTGATCCAATCGCTAAACAAAACCGCCAGCGAGATGGATGTTAGGCTGGGTCAGTGGCAGAATGACGTAAAACAGTTGAAACAAAGTTGTGGCCAATGTTCGTTTTTGTCAAGTAAGGCCACGACTCAGTTAATTGGTATATTTAGTCAGTCTGCATTATTTCCTCGATTTATACTTAATCTAATGAACTTATTTCTCAAAACAGTTTGAAATTTTTTATGTTGAGCATTTCCATGTTCTGGTTGGTGTCGGTTGTGTAACGGCCAGTAATCAACATGCTTCCTTTCTTTTTTCAGCGTGTAAGGTTGCACCGTCGCTGGGGGCCGCGTATGGAGGAAAACTACCGGACTCCAGTTTCACAGCCACGTCAAACTTCAATGACTTCAAATACAAGATCAAGAACGGCCGTCTACACAACAGACAATTTGGGTGGTGCCCTGCAACTACAACAAACACTCCTAACGATTACCTTCAAGTGGATCTTGGCGCAGTTTACGCAGTGTGTGCAGTGGCTACACAGGGGAATCCACATGGTGTTGAGTGGACCAAAACATTCAGGTTGAATTACTCTTTGGATGGCAACAAATGGGGCATGTACTCGGAGGTAAGCTGAGAACAAGTCCTGATGGTCTTTGTATAAACGACAGTTGTTGAAATAGCTTTAATATGTTAACTGATAACCGAATCGCCATTCTGTGGTTTATTTTTATATGTAATCGTGCAGGTTTTTGCTCGATTCGCGAAAAAATCAGGGCGAGTTTGGTCGAGCCATGGTTTGTATTTTGGCGAGACCGTAGGTCGAGCCAAAATACCCATGGCGAGAC
>JAOBRG010345102.1:0-14067 GCA_027574985.1 Umimayanthus nakama | reverse complement strand
CCCACCTTCCCCCCCCCCCCCCCCTTCCCCCCGCAACCTCAAAGTTGCTCCGCGGTCCCTGGAAATTATGTGAATGCAACGGAGGGAGAGAGTGAAAAACTACCGCTCTCCTATAGATCCACTTGCGTGACTGCTATCAATACAAAAACTAGCTGTTCCTATTAACTAGTTCAATGCAAAGACAGTAGTCATCATTTATGACAAGACATAACGTCAAAAAGTCTGCTATCACTGCCAGCTTGGCGGCAATCGTGTATTTTTGACGACATCAGAAGAAATACTTAGTTGTCTTAAGTATAGTGGTGAACTACAATTACTGTAACTATGGCCAATTATATTTTTACAGAAAATCAGAAAAACAAAAATATCAAGGAAGATATCACTGATACTTCGCTGTCACTTTTAAAGATATCTACCATGAAACAATTCAACATAAATTACACCTTTAGCATATAAAGTGTTTCTTAATAAACTCTAGAAAAATCACGAAACTTTTAGATTACAGTTTTACACTTTAACCCTTCTCCCGAGCCGGTTTATCAGATGTATCTTATCCTCACGTATCAACAAAACTTAGATTGTTTTGTTAGTAGAAAAAAGTGGTTAATCATACAAGCAAACTCTCTGAGATGAAAAGATAAATGTTCACAAACTGTTCACAGGGAAACAAGGATCGAGAAATCAATTCAGCAGTACGTTATATGTCGTTTTGATTAAGGTTCCTTTATTACAGCAGGAACAATAATTTATTTCTATTATCATTACCATCATCACTGCTTTTATTATTTTTTTTATTATTATTATTATTGTTATTATTATTATTATTATTGCAATGAATATTGTTTTATTAAAGGTTAATAACAGTAACCGGATTGCGATTCGCCATTTAAGTAAAAGTAAAAATTATTATTATTAAAAGAGAGAAGAGATACAATATTAACTCGAATCTGTAATACCTATTCATTTCCTCGACATTGTTTATCTCTCTAAAAAATGTCGGCTCGCATATCAATCCTCTTCTCCAACACACATCAGCACACGACTTGCCACTCTCCCCAGGCTGCACTCTCATCTCCTGCAGGGGTGGCCACTGATGGGGCCTGCAAAATTCCTAAACACAAAACGAAAAATGCGTGTTAATCTAAATGTTTCAACGTTAAGGAAAACTTAGAAGAAACTTAAAAAATCAGATTGTTTTTGTTTTTTACAAGATTCAGCCTTTAAAATCGTCATTATCGTCAAAACCTTTATTTCAACACGGTAATCTCATTCAGAGGGATCTAGAGACTCAATAGTCTATTAGTGTTTACATTTACAACTTTACATATACAAAGATAAAGTCCATAAACTAAATCAATTTATGATAGTTATGAGAAAACAATTGCTTTCCATGAGCGCCGTGTATCTTATTAAACAAACAGAACAAATGTTGAAGATTTGTGCTATAACTTGTTAATGGAATTTATTTTTTACCGTACGCATGCACGATTCCCTTTATAGTTACTACCTTAGGCTACTACCCACCTGATTTTCAACATATGCATTTAATCTTTGTAGAAAACCTTCAGCAGTAAACTCGTATGGAAGATGGGGCTGAGCCTGTTAAAAAATTACCCAAACCATGCGGTTATATGTTGTAGCTCGTATCGGTATAAAAGAAAATAAAAATCTCTTTTTTCTCACTGCGAAGGTAACTATGCAATAGAAACCTGTTAATCCCATATAGTACAATGTTTGTATTTTTAATAGCAGTCAAGTCAATCGAGAATTTGTTAGCGAAATTAAGGGTGGGTGGAGGGGGGGTGATACAACCGCCCTCCTAAAATGGAAGGGGTGAAAAAGTTGCACCTGAGAGTGAGGGCTAATAGTAAGGTTTAAAAGGCAAGTCTTAAAGTTTTGCTAGTCTTAACTTCATTCCTAAAGTACCGAGAACCATTGTATTCCTTTTCAGATTGCTTCAGGTTATTCTAAAGCAATACCGTGGAAACGTACTATGAACTAGTTTAATTCACTTTATTTAGAACCTAGCATTAACTGGTAGAGTGCTTGGAAAGCGCTAGCTAATACTAAACAAAACCTTAATTGAACAAGCAAGCTCCAAACACTCATGTGACCACGACCATACTAGTCTAACATGAAAATATTATTTTCCTCAAACACATCCACTGGCATACTATTCTAATCCTTAGCAGTGTGGAAAAAGGAGAACATATGGTAGTTTGTCACGAATGCAAGTACTTTGTATGTATTGTTCCCTCAATCTTTAAAACATCGCAGCCATGAATCTGTTTGTAACAAGTCAGATTCAAACTCTCCTCGAATCTATTGGTGTACCTTTGATTTTAATATTTCTTTTATAGCATTTTCAACTTCCTCCAAGTTATTGATATCCACAGTGTGAACTGACGGTTTTCCTACGTACACCTCTGTGTAAGGGTTCTGAGAGGTAACCTGCAGTAATATAAATTAAAGTAAAATAAAAATGTTACGGTTTCTTACATTAATTCATTACATTTAGTTCAGTTATGTATTACATTCTTTTGTAATATCGGCAAAGCTAATGAAATAAAATAAAATAAAATTTGTTAATTAAAATAATTAGAGAGGTATCTGGTAATTCTATTTGCAACGCATTCATTAACAAACCTTAAAAATGCATGTCTGTATTCTACAATAAAGGGTCTCGTAGCCCAGTTTGATCATAACCTTGATCAGCTGACAGTTTTGAGGCAGCTTGAAGTAAACGATCAATGCTGCTCTGCTTTTAAATCGTGCGATCTTATCACCGTTTCCTTGTTCACATTCATGCCACACAGCGTCACAGTAACCTAGAACCGCTAGGACCATAGACTTACAGAGTCCATTTGCAGCTTCTAGCGTAAGTGAAGGGCTGATTCTATAGAACATTTTAAGTTTCTTAAATACTTTGATCTTTACATAGTCCATATGAACGATGTAGAAAAGGGCGCATCGGGATTCACATTCAGGTAGTGTAGCGCGTCAGTGTGATTGGTGGCCTTTTCCATTAAAATTACATCCATTTGGTTTCGTCACACTTTTGTCCATCTTCGGAAACTAAGGGGGTCCATTAGGCGGGGAGAAAATTCAGTGCCCACACAAAAGTCAAGGGAAGAAGTTTACTTTCGTGAAGCCTCAGAGATAAACAAACAAAATCAAGGTCGATCTCGACAATCACGGATTCACGGTGTCATCCTCGTATATCATGATATTGGAGAATTGGATACAGGCTGGTATAGTTCGTTTATATAAAGCGTGAACAATACTGGGCCTAGGATGCTGCCTCGCCGCACGCCACTAAGGACAGGCATTGCATTGGATAAGTCATCTTCAACACAATCAGCCTGATATCTGTTAGTTAAGTAACTCTCATCCACACAGGGAAGTTTTCCTCCAGTTCTACAAAATGGAAAAACGACACCAAAATGAAAACAACTTCTCTGAATCTAAATTCGCATTAATACTAACCTGTCTCATCACTGGTTTCCCACGGAAGAATGGGGTGTTTAAACGATTCTTTGGTGGATCAAACTTGGGGACAGAAACCAAGAAAAAGTTTCAATTATATCTACCGGCTTTACTCACTAGTATTAGAGGTGAATGTTTTAAGATTAAATTGGCATATGCGTGTAATATTCAATTTAAATAGAAGTGAGTCAACCATAACAAATAGCTTTAGAACCGTCGAAAATAGGGATAACAGTTAGAGTCGCTCAAATTAAGATGAAGTTTTGTATTGTATTGGAATTAAGTCAGTGTTTTTTAATTTGTTATCATGTTTTATCATGGGGGTCCAGTTTGACCTTTTCACTCGATTTTGTAATCTCGAGTTATTCGACCTAAAAGCGTTTGCATAATTGTTTCTTGGTTGTCAAAAACATATTTTTTAACAGCAACTATGGTCTCGATGATCCATACAAGTACTTTAAAATGATAAACGAACTGTGTTATTGTTGGAATAAACATGTATACTACTTAAACTTAGAATTTTGAAATTTTGTTAACGCAACAAAGAATACTGAATGTGAGATTTGCGCTATAAAAGTATTTGTACTGTATTTCTCTTAACTTCGTTCTACTTCAATTTTTTTAAAGTTTTGTTTCATATTTAAGGTTTAATTTAAAACTGCCTTGTTATTGTTCACGGCTGATAATTTAATTGCTCAGTAAAGGGCCATTTCCGCTTCGGTGAATTCGGTCGCGCGACCAAGCAATGGACAATCTGGGCATGAGCAGCTCAAAATCGAAGCTGAAAGTGAGTGTTCACTGGCGAACGCCCGGCCAGTTCTGGAATCAAGTTCAACCTCTTCGCAACCCAAATAAGTGACAGCAAATCAGATTGCTTCTTTCCAATGCTACAGCATGCGACCGTACCGGTTTGCGTTAAAGAACTCCCAGAAGTGGAAACTGGCCTTAAGAAACCAAGGCGAGGAGAGTACAGCTATTTAAAAAAGGTTGTCATAGTCAGTAGTCCGATACTGAAACCGAAAAGAGTTGTGGGAATAAAGCAGCACAAACAATCTGTTAGTGTTAGCATTGACTTGCCAAAATATGGAATGCAGGTTCATCATATTATGCCACGGCAATTCAGTAACAACCTTCGCTGGCACAATATCTCTCATTATGACTGTACCAAAAGGTCCTTCGGTTCCTATATCGAATATTGACTACTTAAGACAAACTTTTTTGAAATAGCTGTATGCTATTGAAGCAAAGTCTAAACAATGACGGATCAGGAAAGATTCGTCTTTAGACTGTTGGTCGGAATAGCATCGTCTGTTATATATGCTGTCGACCGAAAATTTGTGCCATCGACTCAGACGCTGTGGGCAAAATCCACCACTAGTTTCTGTAACAACTGAAGCTGCTTGTTTACCTTTGGGTTTATGTAGAAACATCCATTAGCAAGAGCTTCCAGTGGAGCAGGTCCTTCGTACGGTTCACCAAGACCAATAAATACCTAGCGAGCAAGTTCATGTTTCAATAGCAAAGAATGAATAATGAATAACTTTAACTAAGCACACTAAATCAAGTGAGCCAAGAAAAAACTTGTAAAAATATGGCGTGTTAGGAAACATTGAACAAAAACGTAAAATATAAAACTGGATGTATAAACTTATAAGAACAAAAATGAGAATAAAGTCTAGTCAAAGTTCTTGCCTGCCTCACTGCTCTGGATCTCTCTAGTCAAGTTGGTCCAGAATTTACTTGTCATGTAGGAAAATGTTTTATGGAGGTACTTTGTGCTAATTACAGTTTGACAGAGTTTGATTCCGCAGTCCTTAGATACCACGGCCTTAGAATAATAATAATGATGATGATGGTGATGATGATAATCATTAAATAAGCATTTTACAAAGTTTCAATGCTACACAAACTAGCTAGGTAAATATTACTTACAAATAGTAAAAACTATGCTAAAAATATAACAGCCTCCACTGGTAAGTTTTACCATTAACTACTTGAAAAGAGGGTCCATAGCTCAAAGAAGTCATGAGCAACCATCAAAATTGTTGGTAATAACGTCTTTATGTTGTCATGGCAACATTTTTAACTAATTAGACCTTATTACACCAAACATCGGATTTTCTATGGTCAAGTTGTTAGAAGCCGGAATTTTCTGCCCTCCCCCCGGCCTGTGAAACCCCTGAAAGAGCCAGGCACAGGGAGGATTAAGTGTTAAGTTATTGATATTAGTAGCTATAAATATCTTTTGATATCCCGTGCAATCATGAAGTTACATTTTAAAGACGTATTACACACTCCAACATGTGCTTACCTTGCTTGTTTGTAGAATTTTCACGACCATGCTTGTGTTCACAACACCGTGATGAACAATATACTCCGGAATACCACTGTTCTCGAAATCCTTTTTCTTTGAAGTTAATTAAAAAATCGAACCATGAGTCAGTAATTGTAATATCTTATTATTCTACCACACAGTGAATGTTTAACTCTTAGGAACTCACATTGCCTGCGACTGTCCCGTGTATCTGCAAATGCTTATGTATCACGTCCAAAGACTTTCTTCGACTCTATTGAGCATAAAAACGAAAGATGGAATGAGAAGTAAGAAAATAAACTTTCTACTTGTTGACAATCAGTCAAAAGTTCCCTGAAACAGCTCCTGGGAACCTACACCCTCAAGTTCAATTCAGAGTTTTAATCAAAATTAGTTGCTAGTGTGCTTTGGGATACGCCTAATTAAAAAAGTTGTCTTCTGAATTTTTCTTTATGCGTTGTGCATTGCACGTTGTTGCGTGCCAAAACCGCAAAGTATTGTGGTCCACATTGATTCCATGGTTAACGCACGAACGTCGTTTTCGTTACATGGTGCAGTGTGGCCTGCGTGTGCAACAATACGCAATGCACAATGCAACAATTTAAAAGACAAACTTTTTTAAAGGGTTTTGATAGTCAACAGTCAATACTGTATCATAAAAAAACTTTTGGGTACCGTTATAAAGACAGATAATGCGTCAGCGATGATTGCATTTGTATGGCCATGGCATATTCTACATTATTCTAACAGTAACTACTGAATTGTCTGCTCTTGTGAGTCCCACAGGTTCTTTCGGTTTCAGTATCGACATTTGATCATTACAATCTTTCTTGAAATAGCTGTTTGTAAGATGCTTTATTTCAATTCATACATTAGTTTGACCGTAAGACCTACATTTACTGACTTTTACATTATTCAATTTTCTAAAAATACTCCTATTAATTTCCTTTAATATACATTTTTTTCGAAAATAACTAAGATATTAGTTCATTCAAAATGCATTGTATCCAAGTTTTAAATCTTCTTACATGTAGCAAAGACTGGCAGCCATTAACTGTGGGAGACTAGTTTTGAAAAAACTGTGGGCGAGTACGCTGAAAAATGGGTTTGATCAACAAAAGTTGATATGGTATGTTTTTCGCGTGTGGGATATAGTGTCTAGCTGACGTTTCGAGCGTTAGCCCTTCGTCGGAGCAGACTTATTAATTTTACCTTCCAAAATCGCGCCTCCTTCCCATAAACATATGCTTTCGTTCTTTCCGTTGAATGTGTATGGTTGGTAATACTTGTGGGAACCGCGAATCCGAGGAATGAATTGTCAGGACTGTGAGCTGTTGATGGTGGAACATTTACTATGTGTGAATGCACTTTCTTACCTGATTGTAGATGGAGCTTCCAGTTAAAAGTAACAAGCACATTTAATATAGTAGTAGAAGCAGTAGTAGTTTCAGTAGTAGTAGTAGTAGTAGTAGTAGTAGTAGTAGTAGTAGTAGTAATAGTAATAGTAGTAGTAGAAGTAGTAGTAGTAGTAGTAGTAGTAATAGTAGTAATATTCTTTATTTTGCTAGGGTAATCCATTCAATACAAACTGTACTGTTATGTATAGGAGCCCTAGAATTTAAAATTTATTATATACGTTTAAAAACTTATTACAACCTGTTTACAAAATGGTACATTTACTAATATATAAATGTGCTAAAATACAAAATTGAGACTATGACTAATATAGGTGCAGTTTGAAAAAGGTATGTACATTTACAGTTACTTGAATTTAAAAACACACATGCAATGCTTTCGAGCGGAATACCGTGGAATATGCCACGCGACTTGTACTTTCCATTTTGTCTACACACGAGCCTGTGGCATGTTCTATGGAATCCCACAAGAAAAAAATGCATAATTGTTTTATACCATGCTTAAATCTTCGGAATACTTGTGGAGTTTATGGAAGAGCTCGGAATCATCCGCGATATTTCAAAAACGTTGGAAACGATTCAAAGCCGTTTTTTTCCAAATGTTTTAATAATTTTTTAAAATTTTCGGAAAATTGTTGGAAATCGTCGGAAGTGTTCGGAAATTTTCGGAAAACTACGAAAACGATCAAAAAGTAATTTTCCGGTGTTTTAAGTTTTTTTTAAATTTTCTGAAAATCTTCGGTTGTATTCGGAAATCTTCGAAAATTTTCGGAAAACTTGGAAACAGTTCAAAAGTATTTTTCAGATGTTTCCATGATTTTTAGAATTTCGGAAAATATTCGCAATTTTCGTGAGTGTTCGGAAAGCTTTGGAAGATTTCCGGACGTGATCGTGAGTGGTGGTAAAGGCTCGCAGGACTCGAAGGGTTTCGGAGCTGACTTTTGAGGAAGTCTTCAAATAGATTCGAGGAAACTGTTGCGCAGAAGTTATGGCGAGGTAGAACAATGAAATATTACCCATTACATACCGCAGAATATGCATTGTTAATCCTAGCCTCTGATTGGCTGTATTTTCAAGGCATGGGATAAATACATGCATGCATACATCTCCCTCCTTTCTTTCTCCTTTTCGGTGTGAAAGACAACTTATTCTAGTCACATATTAAGTATTAAGTATTACGCATTGAGCGTTTGTGATTGAGCGTTGAGCATAGAGCATGAAGCATCGAGCATTGAGCATTGAGTGCTGAACGTTGAGCAAAAAAAGCACTCGTTACTACAGACTACAGGTAGCGAAGGTTTCATTTTGATTGCTTGAAAGCTTCAAATTTTAAGTCGGAAAAACCTATGGGGGGTCCATTTGACCCCCCCCCCCCCTCCTTTTGACTTCCGATGGTTAATAAAGAATAAGGAACACTTTATTGTCTTAAACATACTCAGCTATAAAATCCAATCTAACCCAGCTATAGCTACATGAGCCAATACTCACGGTACATAGTCATAAACTGTAACAGTTGAAGATTCAGGTTTCCCCAAGATGAGCGACCTCCGGTTATGTTGCCTCTGTAGAACTTGTAGTTAAACTCGGCATCTGTTCCGAAAGAGTCCAACACTCGAAACTTACACCTAAAGGAAATCGCAAGTGCTATAGTTTTGATAGCCTTTATAAGAAAAAGAATATGCTGCAGAGGCGGGGAAGAGTTCGGGTTTGTGTTCACTTCTGCCAGCCCATGAGTCGGGTACTTAACATCACCTCCGAGCTCGAGGGCGGGGTTTTTCGAGCATTGGTGTATTTTTTTCCGAACAAGTTCAGAGAAAAACTATGTTACAAAACAATACCTGAGGTGAATTGAAGAAAGGCGGACAATGTCTGTTTTTTGTTCTCTCCTACCGGCCTGAGGGTCGAGCTTTTACCTATCCCACTAGCCTGAGGGTCGGATGTTTGACCACCGCTTGCCAGCCCATTGTTTTAGTATTACCCGCTGGTCAGGTGTTTGACTGCTCGAGTCAACTTGATAGTCGAGTATCTGAGCACACGTGCCTGCCTGATCACATGAGGGGAGGAGGGGAGGTGGGGGTACTTGACCACAACTGCCTTCCTGCGGGTGGAGTTTTGGGTAACTCCCGCCAACCCCGCGACGGGCGATTTTTTTTTTCGACGCCCATTTCTAGATGGCGGACGCTTACAGTAGAACTGCAACACCGCTCAAACTAAGGGTCGTACTTAGAAAATTTCAAGAAAAAAATTGAAGATAAAAATGCCGAAGAAATGTGGGCATGACAAGTCTCGAACGTAGGACCTCATAAACGGGAGTCTTTATTCACCACCACTACACTAACCAATCATTTCGCTGCCAACATTTCACATTTTTATGTATGTCTATCTAAAGTTCTTACAAAACTAACCCTTACCCAACCCTAACCCTTCTCTTACCATCGATAACCATGAGCAACCATCAATAGCCCTATGATATGAATGCGGCTGTGAGCATGACAGTCCGCTATCTTGAAGTGGGTGTGAAAAAATAAATTCGCCTGCGACGGTAAGTGGGTTTCATCACTACTGCTAGCTCAAAGGTAGGTAAACGCGTGTATTGTGTGTTCGATTGGTCTGTAACTTTATGTGTTCTTTGATAATACCAGCTGATCTGACCCTGTGACGTCATCTACAAAACTGTATATCATTAAGCCTGCTCTTAAAGCAGCACTTTTGACTAAGAGTCAATTTTAAAGAACTTTTTGAAAGAAAATGAAGCCTTTTAAACACTGAAGAGTAAATCACAAAATAAATAAATTTATTTGTTCCTTGTCTCGCGGATGGGGCCTGGAACGGCATCATATACGGTTTTGCAGCCGTCCTTGCCCCTGATTGGTTAATTCCAGGGACTCAGACCAGCTGGTGTGCATAAGAACATGTCAAAAGAATTACACGTAACAAAGGAGAAACAGACACCACATAGTTTCTACCTGTATCTTGAGTAGTCACCCGGGCTTGTTCGTGTTCTAAAATAATCAACTCCTGTTATGTCAGTGAATACCACGTCGTAGTTTTCGCCAAGGAATTTGTTGTAGCATCCATCGAGTGGCTTTGCAGGTAAAATCCTAAAACAGTTAGAGGTTATGGGCTTTAAAACAGTTCATTTATAACTTCGACATGTGAAATGACTTTTAAAGGTATACAAAGGTCAAAGAACAGAACATTCAACAATTTCAAATAAACTAAACGAATACAATCTGGCAAAACCTAGACATATTTTGATGTGTTAATTAAATGTATACAGCTACTGAACAGGTTACCTCGTATATAACACGGACAATTTACTGCTCGTAGACTTCGCTTTTTATAAAAAAGAAGGAAGAGGAAAAAAATATCCTAAAAAGAGGAGGGGGGCACAGGACCCAAGCACCTCTGATCCGCTACCGTGTTTTAATCCTATCCTACAGGGAGGGTGGGGGGGTACAATATGCACATTGTGCCCGTGCTAGTTTCAAACGTTCGTATCTTCGCAGCAAATACTGCTTCTGTAACGCAATTTGGTAAATCTATTAAATTAATTCAGTGAAGAAGACAACATTGTGTTGATTAAACCCCTACCAATTAAGCCGTCGCCACGGCAACTACTTTTTTCGAAAGTCGTTTTAACAATTTTCACATAAGTTTTCTTGTAATACTAATATTGATTTAAGATTACCGTTCACCTTGAGTGGTGTTTTTAGTTTTCCGCACATAACTCCGTTAATATGCATCGGATACTCACAAACCTATATATCAATGGAAAGCGTATAAAATTATCTAAATGATAGTGGAAAAATGGTTTTAAAACTTTGGTTTGTAAACAAATGCGAGCATCATAATTCAAACTGTTTATTTTATTTCCAGACGTCAATGCGACTGTCATTTCTGTTTTCAACCATTTTTAGTTTGTTTATAAGGTTTAGCACAATTTTTACTGTATAAATTCCGTCCTAGCGATTTTTAATTGAATGCGTCATTAATTTTCTACAGGTATTTGATGAAAAATTCCATATTTGCAGCGTACAAAACCGTCCTGATTGAGTCATAAAAAATGATTGGAGCAGAATTTCAAAAATCGCCAGAATGGTTTTAATCTTCAGCTATTGCTTTGTGAACTTGCTAAATTTGACGGTGTGAAGTTAAAAACTGGGGGAGCATTGATCCCTTGCGTTGTCGCAGTTTTAGCCAAAACATGTCTCTAGAAATTCACTCTTAAGGTACACCGCACGTCATACAGTTTCACTTCCGGTAAAAACTCTTGTTCGTCGTATCTCGCAAAGTATTTTAAAAACGTATTGAAAAACATCTTTTTTCTACTAGAAGCTCATTTAATGTATCTCTGTTTTCTGCGAAAATCTCAATTTCGAAATTTTGAACCGTTCAAACGTGAACGGCAGCCTTAAGCACTTGCTTAATTTAAGCAGAAAAGATACGTTTTCAATGTTTTAATCAATTTCTTGTTGATCTTAAGCACTTTTTTAATGATGGCCGCCGTAATATCGAAATGGCGTTCTATTAGGGTGTTTCCTAATTAACTAAATAGTTAGTTAGTGTACCAAGTTTGGTTGCAGTAGCTTTATCCGCTCAAAGAAAAATGCCACGGGCATCCCTCCCCCCCTCCTCTTTTTTGTAGACCTAATCTGAAAATGCCTTTGTATGAAAAGTCTTACTAGCAATATTTTATTTTCCTAGGATGTACATACAGTGTAGCACACGGTAAGTTTATTCACCGCAGAACCGTTCTGATACTGTAAACTGTTTGTCTGATTATACCTTTGTTGCTTGAATTTAAAGCAACCTTGTCCAATGATACGCGCAGTACACACTAAGTCTGTGCACTAAATAACTCTCCTAATATAGCATAATGTTTTCCATTACATCTCTTTACTGTCTTGAACTGTCTAGGATGTCTCAGAGGCCGTGAAGCAGCTTTAAGATTGGGGGGAGGGAGCACCGTTAGTGATTTGATATTTGGGGGACACAAGGCACTTTGATGAATTCTCTTACTAACTCTTTACTACTGGGGTGGGGGGAGGGGGGCAGGGCACGTGTCCAACCCCAGCCCTCCTGCTCCGCGGCCCCTGTGTACAGAGCATATAATGAGTCTGTTTGTTACCATTCGTGTCCTAAGGCTGTTTCATCTTACCTCTCTAATTCTTTGTAATTTGAAATGAGAACAATGTCGTGTCCTAAGATGTACAGAGCACACAGAAGGTCTGTCCACTGAACACTTTCTCCCAGAGGAGCGCCGTGGAACGCTCTTTCGAGTAACCATGGAAACTGAGCCCAAGCGCCGATGAAGAGGAGAATCTATATGATAACGAAAAGTCTTTCAATGTGTTATCAGAGGGAAGCAGTCTACTTCTCAGACATTCTTCTCTCTGGTCAAACTAATCCAATGCACAGCATAGTTCACAGTTTGTAGTTACACCAACAAGGTGGTCCCGGGCCTGTTCAAGGGTTGAACTTTGGCTGAGTTTCCGTTAATGCCGTTGCTAATATTATTTGTCACGTGCCACCCTCATCAAATATTATTTTTAAATTTTTATTTGATTTGTTGTTTGCACACATGCAGAGATTTAGGTCTTCAAATTCATTTCCAAGACAAGGAAAAGGCGTCCTCAGAGAACGAACGAGTATATCGAGCGAAAGAAGAAAAAATTCATTAGGACTTTTGTTGTCATTTAAGATTGGTTTGACTCATGGTGATTATGTATTGGAGATTATATATGGCAGATATTTTCGTTGTAAATAACGGCTGAATGTTTCCTCGGGAATACCAATTATTTGTATTATCCAGACACAAGATACTTGCTCTTCTTGCACTTAGTTCTGACAAAAGATTGGCAACCTAACTTACGGCAGTTTCTAAGAACTAAATATGACATTTACAAATTCCACGTTCATACTGTGATACATTATGTACTGGTGTATTAACTGGCTATTTGTGTAAATAACAATTAAGGATTAGTACATGCACGCTTTTTTTTATAAGAACCAGTAAGTTTTGGCGAGACTCATTGTTCTTTATTTTTTAGGAAATTTCAGCCTCAGTTGGTCTTCAACTGTTCGTATTTTTAAAATCACAAATAAGAACAGCAAAAGTAAAAAAATAACTCCTTAAGTATTCCAAATATACCTAACTTGTGATCACAGGCCGAAAAAAATCGCAATGGAAACTTAATTGATCTCAATATTTGAGGTTTTTTAACGCTCGATATAATCGAGTTTGAGGAAAATAATAAAACTTCTTTTTAACTTTGCATTTACGGTTCGAAATCCCATCTTGGATTGTTCTCACTTTGTTCACAATTTTTAGCCAAAACTGAACCTCGTCGTTCTAGTATAAAATTGTATTGATAAAAAAGCGTGTAATACAAGGTGAACAACTAGAGTGCACAAGTCGTCTGACCTTCTTTCTCTTCCTTGTTGCTAGGTTACTTTGTTTTCTACTGAGATCTTTCACCGCCTCCACCCACTGGCTCCACATACTGCTGGCTCGTGCCCTCGGCCACGCGTACTTTTTATCTTTCAGCAATGCCAGAATACCGCCTATACTAGTACGTGTATGAGCCTGACAAGGGAATATGAAGAGATTTTCTCACAAAACTATTTGTAGTATGACCAAACACAGGAGACAGACAGAGGAAAGCAAGAACATCTAAATTAAATACATGGAAGCCGAAGGCTGAATTGTGTAAGGTGTTGAGCGACATTATAGGAGTCTGTATAGTTTCAATTTGAAAGTCCTGGGCTAGATTCCCGGTTCTGCTATGAGGTTGAATATTTAGGTGATCTTCTTCCGCCGCACCGTCCTTGAACAGAGACGTAAAGCAG
>JAOBRG010345091.1:0-14067 GCA_027574985.1 Umimayanthus nakama | reverse complement strand
TGTTTTTATATTCCTAAATGACTGAAGAATATCGTGATAACATTTATAGTTGGTCACCGTGAGTGAGCACTAAATCGTATTTTTTGGCTGTCAGCTGACGGACTATAGTAGTTAGTAGATTCATTATGAAAGAAGAGAAGGACTTATTTTGAAAACTTTATACATGACCGCTTGAGTGCGCCGGCTTTCACGATTCTTTTCCGCGGTTCGACGAATTCAAGAGGAAAATAGAGACTACTCAAAGTCTATTAGATAAAGGTATATAATTATTGTCATTATGCCCCGTCATTATCATCACAAAAACGGGGTTGAACCAGTAGTTATATTTGGTCACGGTTTTTGCGATTTCGAGAATAGTCCCCGGATAGTAATGCGTTACTGCACTTGAGGAATGCACACGTCAGACACGGAAGTGAGGCAAATTCAAAAACAACACAATGGCGGACATAGTGACTGAGCGCAAAATTGCATCCCAGTTTCATCACAAACTTCAAATCACAACTGGTTCAGGATGACCGACAGTAATGGATTTATTCAAAACATCAGATCTCGATGCTTGGACGTTTGTCAGCGAACAAAATATCTTTCTCCAAGATGGGTTGCAGCACCTTGCAGACACAATTCTTGCCCCGCCAAATACTATACCGTCGTTAAGTTTCGTTGATGTCGAGCAAGAATTCGGAACTTCCTGTGCAGAACTTGGCAAACGTTTGCTTGCAACTTGTTCATTGCAACACGGTTTATACTACAGATTCTTCAAATACAGACAGAGTGCACTGACAGGATTATGGCTAGCACAAAAACAGCGTAGAAAACGTAGCGGGAAAGACAGAAATTCCAAAGACGAGGTCAAGAAACTGGAACAGGGACAAAATGAAATTTATCGTGGAGGTGAAGTTCCTTTTTCTTCTCATGTCAGTCTCTTATTGCTTTTGCCTCTACTGCAGTCACAGAGCAAGGCAGACCCTTGCTTGGCTAATCATTGTGTAGGAATTTTGTTACAGTGTTTGCGAGACTGCCAACCGTATTCGTTAAGTTGCGAACCTCAAAACTGTATCAAAGGGCTGCAAAGTCTTCTTTGCAACTGGTTGCAGGGAGATGGGAGTTCTATCGAAAGGGAAAGTGCAATAACATCCTTGGTTGCCTTGGGCTGTGGCACGTATGTATTATTCCGAGCTTTCTGTTCCAAAAAATATTACTTCTGACTGTGGGATCGGGATTTTGTTCTTGCTATAAATAGCCATAAATAGTTCCATGTATTTATTAATTTAAACGTATCATTTTCTAATAAAATATTTGCTTTCTATAAATGTTTACCTTTTTTGTTTGCTCAAAAAAAGATCTGTAGAGTGAATTGAGTGATTTATAATCAAGAAACGTTTAGACTTACATATAGTCAATTAAAATTAAACTAAGTTTCATTGTTTGAATTGAGAACCTGGTTAATGTTTCAGTGCAGCTACTGGAAGTTTATCTAAAAACATATTGCAGTATGCATGTGAGTATCTGCAGTTGTTGCAATAATCGCAGTACTGACATTGATAAATGTCCAAATCTGTGCTCACTCCATGTCTCTGTAACCATAATTAAACTAATTTATTCAATACGATGACCTATCCACACAGATGAGTCTTGGTTAGGAAGATCTAGGCCCAGTTCCTTGATTAGCCCTAACTCAGGTTTAAATCACCTTATTCAGGTTGTAACCCAGGGATAAAATTGAACCCACAATTAAACTTAAGTGTGAGTGGTTGGTATGATTCAATATTAGGGTCAGTTAGGTGGTGTTAATTTAATTTTTTTTTGTTTGGTCCAATAATGCTTTGGATTTTTTCTTAATTCCCAGCTTTTCCATAAAGGTGTTTATTCAAGCCCTTCAAGTTTTAGTTCAAGAACAGAAGGAAAAACTCCGATCATTACCTGTCGGGGACATACTAAGGAAAGCAGTACAGTATGAGAGAACAGGACAATATGCCAGCCCAACATTTCTCCTCACCTCCCTGCATGCTGCAAGTTGGAAATTTCAAGATTCAAACATCAGTGTCAGCAGTCAAGAACACATTAACAAGTGTCATAGTTTGGCATGTGATGGGAAGTTTTTGTATTTGACAAACTTTTTGGGTAAAGGCATTTTGAAGCTTGGCACTGGCAAACATGGAACTTTAAGGTGTGTGGTGTTATAGGAGTAATCAGTACTTATATATTTTATTGAAGAGTTTCAGTGCTTGGAATGCTAAGAAATTACATGTCTAAAACTGTTCCAGATTTGGTTACTTGTATGGTTTTAATCTAAACATATTAGTCAATTGTTTCTTAAGGAGCTTGGTGCTTGATAGAGAGGAAACTTCAATGGCTTCCTGGGGGAACTTAAAAGTAGAGGGGGATACAATGCTATCCGCCAGTTTGAACCCTTGTCTCACTTCTCCTCTTATTTTGTTTTGTGGCCTACAATCTTCTTCAGGGGATTCCCCTATAACAGAAACTTTGATCTGGATGATGGCTGGGTGGCCTGTATTGAAGATGTACTTCTCTTCCGCCCTCAAGAATTTGACAAGCACCCAGACAGTCTCTGTATGGTTCTTGATCCACAGTCTTTGAAGGTAAGGGAAATGTATTAATTCATGTTGTATAGATTGAGCTTTTTGAAACAAAGTCTATGCATCGTCGTACAGGAAATGCCTATAACTAATATTCAATAAATTGTTCTTATATAGCTGTCGCTTAGTGTTATAAAATTATGTATGTTTTCTGTCAAAAACGTTTTTTTTTTATATTTTATTAAGTGTCATTACAGATTAGGGATTAAATTGTTATTCTTGTATTACGTAACTGCAGTACTAGTTATATATATCAATACTTGAAATGCTATTACAGCCGTTCAGATATTAGTTAATTTTCATCAAGTTAGCAAGGGTTTGAGTTACCGAGAGTCAATGGTACTATAATAGTTTTGACTATGCTAACTTAAAGTATTTGCATGAAGTGTAGTTAAGAAAAAGGGTGGACATTGTTGATTCGGAAATAACATGAGAAGACTGATCAGATATTGAGAACATTTCTTATAGATCTACTTTTTTTGCATGTTGGTATCTGTGAAAATGTTGGTTTTAATGCTGAAAAATTAACATTCAGCTTAAGATTCTATATTTAATAAATAAATGATTTTGTTATCATCCTTTTCAGCTGTTGCAAACTTTGTCAGTTACTGTCCTTGAGGGTGCAAATGCAGCTGACAATGTGCAAAGGGATGATGGACAAATTGGACATGCTGGTCCCAGGACGGTGCAGTTCATGAGTGATGGTACCCATCTCTATTGGTTGTGGTGTGATGACAAGCTGGTCACTCAACAGGAAGAACTAGGAGTAGCTCAACTGAAGCCCTATTTTAATCTCTATTTGCAAGAATTTCAGCTTGTTGTAAGTGTGTAGAGCTGTTGAACTTATATAAGGGAATGGTGTGAAATATTAGGAATCAAAAGCAAAACAGTTGAAAATATCAGGCTTAGTGAGTTAAATGTAGTTTGAGGCTGACTATAACTGACAGAAGTAATGTTATGATATATTAAGTGTACAAATGTTTTGGGCCAGATGCCAGATTTTCTCAGCAGTAGTATTTGCCTGCAATAACTATGTGCAGTACAAATTTGAATCCAGATTTGTTTAACTGGTCAAATGTGTAAAGTCTTGTTTCAGGCCACATGTGCCATGTGCTTTTTCAAATTTTAAAGCAAGTGTTGTTTTAGATAGCTTGGATTTACAATGTCAATACCTTTTTTTCTGTATATTCACTGAATGTTTTTGGTAGATCCAGTCGTAACTTGCAAAAAAGTGTGAGATGTTTGTTGTGTGCCATGAAAATGCCAAGAACTATCCAAAAAAGGCTAGGCTTCTATGTATGATCTAACTTGTTTATGTTTAGTGAGATTAAAGTGGCTCTAGGAAGTTATTTTAAACCTATCCTTTAGCTATCACATGTGTTGGGAGACTTGTTGGAAGAGGACGAATTTTGCTAAGGATGAATTAAGCTCTTGAAAGTTCCCACCAATGCACTTGCGACTCGGCAGTTAGAAGCTGCACCAGCTGGAAATTGTGTTTCAATTGGATGTCAACTCCTTACCCTCTCCAGGTTCTTTGCAGCAGCTTTGAAAGTGACCGGGGGAGGCTGACTAATTTCTCAGACTTTCGAAAAAAATTGGGCCAAAGTCTCTCCATCCTAGCATGTACTTGAAACTCTCTTTCACTTTAAATTTCTTCAAAATCACTAAAACTTTAAACATTCATGATGAAGTTTTAAAAGTCACTCTATTGTCAACTGCATGTCATTAACTTCATCACTGTTTTACACGTACTTCATACACCAGCATAACCATGGTAGTTTGGCTGTGACTTGTGGGGTGCCAGTTGTCGTAACAAAGAAAGAAGAAGAGACAATCCCCCAGGGGGTGTCATCCCCCCTTGGACGGAGGTCCCCCACGACTACAGCTCCCAGGGAAACAGAAGGTGAGAAAAACCAAGATAAGTTACACACAAACATTTGAAATTTTGAAGAGCACATGTCTTGGGTCATGATGAATAACTTCATACAGCTGTTGAAAAACTGTTGACATCAACACAGGGCAGTGCCATTATGCTCATGTCTACTGACTTAAAGCACTAAACTAGTAATCTTGATAAATTCAGTTAAGACAAGCTTAGATATTGGTGACTGTGTTTGAGAAACCACAAATTGTCATGTATCATGCCTACCCTCTGTTTGAATACAGAAAATACTAATAAAATGCACAATGTTCAGCTTTATGTGGCCACATGTAACCAGTGCACTTGAGTACATGTACTTGTTTCCAGAAACAAGAACAATTGACTAATTTTGGTTCCCAGTGAAGATCAAGTAGCTTCTTTAAAAAAAGTTAGTTTTTATGGCCCTTGGCACCCACAAGGACTCTAAAAAAACAAAATGCATGTTCCACTGAGAACACCAGGCCATATATGTGTTAGATTTTCATAAGGAAAGTAGTCCCTATTAACTATTACACAGGTGTCCCAGTTATAGTCTTCTTTGTTGTCCATCGCAGAAATGACCAGCAGCAGCCTATCGCTTAGTACGCTACACCAAACTGCCATGTTCGTCAACAGTGACTCCCTGGTTATGTTACTGCCACACCACCTAGTACCATCCTTGGGACCCCCCCTGAGGACAGCTAGAAGTGAGTTGAGCAATATTAACAGAGATAACTTTATGTTTTCTGTTGGTATGGCAACCATTTGAAGAGCTCAGTGCAAGAACAGACTATTTAAGGTGGCTCAATATGGTTTTCGTGTACTAAGTGCGCGTGTGGATACCCTGTACTCGGAGTGCAAAAACCTTGTATTTGTTACCTTTACACCGTTTGAAAGCAACTAAATGTAGTAAGGTGAAGTTCAACTGTAATTTGTATCACTTTTTAAACGTTTTTTCAGCTGAGATCACAGAAAAACTTATATTTCAAAAACACCGTTTTCCCCCATGTTTTTGTATGTTTTGTTATTTTCTCCGAGTTCCTTCGGTGAAATTTGTTGGAATTTTTCGTGGCATTCAATTTTGTCGTGCTTATCCAATGAAAAACATGAGTTTAAAATTTTTAACCCTAGGGTTCCCGCTATATGAAAAAAATAGTTTTTTGTAGTTATAAAGATACCTCGCGTACAGTTTTCAATTAAAAAGATGGATAAGAAGCAGAATAGCGACCAGTTTTACCTTGCAAAGTTTTAAAAAATTTCACCGAAGGGAACGCGAAAAATTTCGATTGAAACATCGTTTTACTATTTTGTAATCACAATGCAGGCTCGACAAGATCAACAACTGCGCATGCGCTGATGGCCGTTAGTGTTTAAAAAATTTCGCACGCGCGCAAGCTTTCCTCATTTTCGTACTCAAGCCACGCGCGGTTCAAAAACCATATCGAGCCACCTTAAGTAATACAATTTTAATCCAGCCTTCATAACACTAAATACCTCAATTATCCACTTTTATGCAATGCTACAGTTGCTATTAATTAGCAATACTTTATTCTTTTTTATCACGTTGAGTTTTTGGCAAAATTTTTTTTGACCCTAAAAAGTATTCAGCTTACTGACTAACTATTTTTCTCTTTTTTGTAAATATACATCTATTTCACAAATGGTACTAGATACTAAATATTGTTGTTGTTGACTACCATAGAACCTCTCAAAAATGGCTAAAACAGCAATAGTCGTTACGGGAGATAGAAATCCTTTCCCCTCATTCGACCTGAGGAAAAAACATGACCAGAAAAACAGATTTGTCTTGTTAAAATGTAGCTGTAAGATGAGCTGAGGAGACAGCGTAGCTTTAAAAAAACCCTAAAAGGATGCCTCATACCTGAGCTATTTTTACACTGGCCTCCTCATCTATTTCACATGTATTTCTGTGCTTAATTATGTTTGAAACGAAATCTACTGATCAAAGAAAATTTGTCATGGAGCAATGCTTCATTATACCAGGGCTCCACATAACAAGTAAATCGCTCGCAAATGCGAGGACAAATTTTCCGCTCGCGAGCAACGAACGCAAATTACTTGCCTGCTGTCGAGTATATAAAAGATTCCTGACATTTTTTAAAAACTTTGAACTTTTACAATTTGATATTTTCTGTAAACCCGGTGTAAAACATGACGTTATTTGCTCAATAAAGTAAGATTTTCCAACAACTTTCGCCACAAATTTACTCTCTATCGATCCCGTGTGATCAAAGAGTACAAGTTTTGATAAATGCAAATGAAATCTCGTATGGGCGGCAGTATTAAGAGAAAGCAGTTGGCCATAACGCTATCCAGTTTTTCGGTTTTGACAAAGCAAAGTGAAAGTAGAATACAGAAGAGAGTCATGCGTTTGGGATTGATTGCACACCTTATGTATGTTGTAAACAAACAGCGTTGAGCTAAAGTCATGCAGAAAAAAAACGTGTTGACAGTATAATCCTAGCGACTAACTTGCAATGACTGGTCAGCAAATTTTTCCTCTCACTAGCCAAAAAAAGTAAATTTTTATACCTTTGCGTAGCCATGTATACCGTTGTTCACACTATTGTGAACGTACATCTTCAAATTAATGAGAACTCTAACGTTCTCATTTTGTTGTCCAACTTTCACTACAGGTCCTGTTAATTTCTGCTTTTCAACACTGGATGGCAGCTATATCGGACAAGAGAATGTTGTGGATACAATGCCAGGACCATGGCGTGACTTGATTGTGATGGGTTTCGGTTAGCACTGATCATATCTCCTTTTTGTTCGTCATTGCATGCTTTTGCTTTCATTTCTGCTTTCTGTTGGTAAATTGGATCTTGTGCCCTAGGCCTAGTTTCTAGTGTTACCAACTTTTCTTTGTTTTTCTTGCAAGTTGTAATGTTGTGCCTGTGTCTTTGTCTGTTTTTTCCTGTGTCTGTGTTTGCTCCCCTCTTTATATCTGTGTCTGTGTTTTGTGTTCGTGTTCGTCTTTCAGTTGTTTGTGTTTATGTTTTTAACTTGTCAGTGTCGTGTCTATGTTGTCTTGAGCTCTGACCATCTTGTTTATAACAGACTGTGACAATGACATTGTTTACTTGCGTCTGTCTATTTGTCTGATTATTCTTCTCAGTTGACTTTTTTGTTCATCTGTCCAACTGCCCGCTCCTCTATGTTGATCATTTGTTCTGTATGAGCCAAAGTAGAGTGCCTTATTAACAACCCAGAGTGTGCAATAATAGGCTGAATTACAGTACAAGTACAATTTCTCTAAAATACATTAATGATAAAGAAAAGTGTTTAAAATATTGATATGAATAGAGGTATTAAAAACGATAGTTGCAAGTTGGTTTGTCTGTCAGTCTCAGTGTATCTTTAATGCTTGTCTGTCTGTCTGCTATGACTTAGGGCTTTAGAACGCTCGAAATATCAGCTACATATACACCAAAACATGTACCATGTCAACCCTCGCCAACGCAAACAAAAAAAATGGGATTTTTCAAAACAAATCTTCCAGTACGTGTACTCTATCGATCTGTCTGTTTGCCTGTGTTAACAAACAGACAGTAAGTGTTTTCAGTCTGTCAGTCTGTTTCCATTGCTGCTGTCTGTCTATGTGTTTTGCAGGCGCGTGTTATGACAGCGTCAACGACATGCTGTGGACATGTGGCAACAACCTGGTAAGCGAGTGGAGCAACCTGGGATATCCTTCCTACAGCCGCGTTAGGTCGCAGCTGGGATTGGACTCCGCTATGACAGGTAAGTTCTCAGAATTGGTTCTGTCAGTCTAGAATGACCCTGTTCATGGATCAGAGCCGCTCAGTTCTCCTACTGTGGTCGGCCAACGTATAGGAATTCGTAAAGTTGTGCCGGGAAAAATATTGCGCGCGCCTTGAATGTTTAAACTGGCCAAAACCAGTTCATTTCGACCGGCCAGAACGTCAACGGAGATATGGAAAGCTGCCTTGGGTCTCATGCGACTTTCGATAGCTGAACACGCAAAGTAGGTAGGTTTAGCTCCGGGTTTTCTTTGCGATTACTGGAAACCGTAAACTTTAAGATGTCGCTTTGCCTTTGGTTCTGCCGTTTTGTTTCACGTTTTGGCAACACGTGACCTAGAGCTTTGACTTGACCCCAGGATTATCGACTAAAGAACAAAATGTAGTCCAAGCGCTTACCCTTGAGCGACGATGTTTCGATATGGTTTTGAACTAATAATACCAGATGTGTGTGCGAGGTTAATGCAGTTGGTAAATCTCTGATTGCCAACTAGGAGGTGCCGGTTCCTGGTCGAGGGTTGGACTTTGAGCGTTTTTTTTTTCCGCCATCCCGTCCGTGGACAACTGCGGACGTTAGGCCGTTCGTTTATTCTTCTGATGTTCTATCTCAGGAGATTCTTAAAAATGAACCCACACACTTATTGAACTGAGAGCCAGGGAACCCCGGTGTTGTGGCGAGGGCTAGATTGGTCAGAGAGAACGTCGTATAAATATAAATATTAATTTGGATATGAGAAATGATTTTTGCAGTTTTAAAATTGCAACTTATGCCTGAAAAAAAAATCTTTTTAAGGTATAACAGGATTCGAACCCCTGACTTTTGTAATGCCGGGGCATATGCTCTAACGTTTAAACTATGAAGCTATTCATGGTAGGTAGGCGAATTGAAGGTTCTAATATATCCGTCTTAATGTTGTTGAATATTAATGTTACCCGAATTTTTTTTACTTAACGTTTAAGCGCAGGTAAGAGTTTACCGCCATAGTCAGGGTTCAAAGTTCGATTCGATTCATATATTTTGCCATTTTGATATACATACTTACAAAAAATATATATAATTTTTGAAGCGTGGAGTTCACAAGAAACCAATAGGTTTTTAATGGAAGGAACCCCTCCCTTTTTAATTACAATAACCAGGTTAATTATATAAAAAAGTATTCGCGGGACACGGGTATGCGAGTCAATTATTTTCTAAGTTAAAAAGATTTGAGTTTTTTTTTAAGAAGGAAAAAAGACTAGTCGAAAAAGTTAGAGAGGAAGGGAGAGCATTCCATTGCTTGACGTTGGTTCGACATTTGTGAGGACGAAAACTTGTGGCAGACCTAATTCAAGCACCAACTCCGACTTTGACACTGTTTCTACGTACATGTTCTGTTTAATAAATTCAATTGATCCCTGAAGTTCTCTCAAACTCCATCTAAATTAATTCGCCCTTCAAGTCATTTTCTTACTTAAGTCTTTTGAAAGCCTCCCCTATATTATACGTTTTCCCAATTTCATTGAAGGTTCAAGAGTGAGCATTTCTGTATTTGCAGGTCAGAGTGGCGATGAAAGGTCTGCTGCACAAGTGCAGCTATCAGTGGCTGAGCAGATTGTCTTTCTCTGCCGAACCCTAGATTCGACTTTTCAAACCATGCACGACACACGCCAAGATCCAGACACGGTTCTCGACGATTCGTTCCTCCAACTAATATGCGACGTAACTGAGAAAGCTATCAAAATAAGTGACCACGCAACCCTTCTGTGCTTGCTCATTGCACTGCAACCTCTTCTGATGCTGGCCTCCTCACGAGCCACACCCTTGAACGAAGATGTAGTCAAACAAACCAGATCGTTGGCATGGAAACTAGTGTGTGGACACAAGGATGTTATTGGCTCTCAGATTCAGAAGGAGGCCTGTGGTGTTTTACTGAGTGGGCGGCCTGTGTTCTATCCAAGTTTAGTGGAGCAAAGCGCTCTGTTAACTGTGTTGTTATCGGAGACAGACGCTACAACTGGCTTGGTTATGCTTAGGGATCAGTTACTCGCTGAACTTGCTAGCGACCTCACAAGCTCGAGTTTGAGTGGTGGGGTTGATCGCAAAAACGGAAGGTTAGTGTTTTTATGTTTTGGTAAGTATATTTTTGTATAGTGGATCACTTTCTTTACAACAGCAATAGCAACAATTTATTAGCCACCAACTTAAAATAAATGAAGACTAAGAACGAAGATACGTGACGAGGAAGCCCATCCAAACCATAAGGCTTGTATTATACAACTTGGGCTTCCTCTACAAAATATGGGTTTACACACAGATTGAACTGCAACTACGGAAAACCACAGGCGCATACCACACATACAAAAACAGAAAATCTAGGAAACAAGTTCAAAATCCAGTGCGGTATGCTTAAAATAAGCTATATTAGGGGAATTGGATTAAATATCAATTTTTTTGTCCTCTGCTTGTTTTTCTGCTCCTTTGTTCCTTGTTTGAGTTTTGTTATAGTTACAATACATAATCCGTGGTTTGTAGAGCAAGTTTTATTGCTTTATATGAAAATGTTTTCTGAGCTCACTCCTACACTCCTGTAGGTTTGCTGTAGTTACTTGCCTTGTTCCTAGAAACTCTTTTTTCCTTTTTGTAGCATTGCCCCAACTTTCACTCTGCAGTATTCAGACACCTTACTTATCATACTTTTTGTCGTAGACTCGCCGAAGATCCACTCGGCTTCAGTATTCAGAGATATCACCTATCATACTTTTTGTCGTAGACTCGCAGAAGATTCCTTCAGCAGTTCAGTATTTAGACATATCACCCATCATACTTTATGTCGTAGACTCGCAGAAGACACGGTGTTCACTCTGATCAAGCTGTCCGTCAAGGAGACACGCAAAATGCTGGCTAACTGTAGCAGTGCACAAAATGGTGGAGAACAAAAGCCGATGGAAACATGTTCTGTATGTTTTTTCCGTTTTATTGATTTTCATCTATCTCAAGCATCATTTTGTTTTTGCTTTCAGGTCGTTTAGAACTTTTTGGCTGGGAAGAGTAGCTGTGCAACTTGATTTAACTTAATTTGGCACGTTGTGTCTGCAGATTGTACCGTCAACGTTGCAGTATCTTGCAGCCTTGGTAACAACAACATGGAAAGATCTCATGCTGACTGATGACCACATGGCCAGCGGCAGCACCGAGGAGGTACCTCTGACATGCGTAACGCATCCACACCATCAGATCTATGTAGTCCTGGGTTGTAATTTTTCTTATACCAAGAGTTTTTCGTGTTAGTTAAATAAAACAGGGAATACATGAAACCCTTTCCTTTGAGTACCGCTGGCATAAAATGTCACTTGCTCCAAATAGCTCTCGTTGATAATAAACAGCAAGTTTTTTTGCCACATTTGTCACAAAATCTTCGTTGGAGCCACTTGATATTTGTAAGAAAAATTCACGTTCATCAAATGTATGAGAAAGCTTTAAAAAACTATTATGGCCCTTTCCTTTGAGTACTGCTGGCATAAAATGTCACTTGCTCCAAATAGTTCTCGTTGATAATAAACAGCAAGGGTTTTTTTGCCACATTTGTCACAAAATCTTCGTAAGAGCCATTTGATATTTGTAAGAAAAATTCACGTTCATGAAATGAATGAGAAAGCTTTAAAAAACTATTATGGCCAAAGGTCGACCGACCAAAAAGAGATTCGTACTCGAATCATTGGCTGATCCCACTTGACAGTGTGTTTTGCCTTGTAGGTTTCTGGTTCCATTTTGAAACTCGTTCAAATCCAGGTTTTATCCTGCAAGATAATGGAGGGGTGCCAGGAGGTAGGGCTTGCGACAGTGCAGCTTAAATACATTAACAACAACAACAACAACAACACTTTATATTCAGTTGAAGAATTTTTATCACATTCACCAACTCGGGCGATTTTATTTTTTAATCCAACTTCAAGAGAAAGGACTGTCAGGGCTCAATAATATCAGTAAAACCACATCATAGGCTTTTCATGGTTATAGTGTATTTATGGTTATCTTTGGTTAGTGAGGGTTAAGGTTGGGTTCAGGGTTACATTTGTTTCGTAGAAAGGGACAGAGTAAGATCTTTGGATAGACTATGATACAATAAATGATTTGTGTGCTGGTTGATAGCGAATTGAGTGATTGGTGTTGTGGCAGTGCATGGTGACTCCGGTGATGGAGGTTCCCCGCTCAGGACGCGTCTTGCTCCTCTTTCTTCGTTTTTTTTTTACTTCCATTTTTTTCTTTTTTCCAAACATGAGTGTTGTCGCAGTACTAGCTAGTAAGCTTCCGCCGTCTTGAAATCATCGCCCAACCCGGTGGTAGAAGAACTAATAGAATAGAATCAGTTTCTTTTGAATTTGAATTCATTTTAATAAGTCTGCTCTTCCCTGAGCATATATTGAAGTTCTTGCGTAGTATAAATACACTAATATGTTAAATAGTTGATCACTTGAGTAACTGCCTCAGAAGAGTTTACACTTAGTGAGTATACGCTTTATTATTAAACACAGTCCAATGGTTATTCGATTTCAAGCAGTTTGATTGGTTCGGTGGTCACCAGTTATCAGCTCATATTCCATTGATTGACTTTATATGGAAAACGCATGGTTGTGAGGCTGTCATGTGACATTTGATTCAACGGAAACGGAAGTTATTTTGAGCGTTGGCGGCTTCTTCAGACACAATTTATTTTCAAATAAATGTTTACTGATGAACAAAATTTGTTGTTGTATTTAATAAAACAATCGATCTACTCGACCTTCTGAATATTAGCTAATTATAACAGATTCGCGCTCCGCGCTCGTCTGTTATTTATCAGCTAATATTCAGAAGGTCGAGTAGAATAATTGTTAAATATTATAAGCATGTTAAATTAATTGAAGAAAACTTAATGAAATAAGGTAATTCCCGTGATCCATGCCACTTTTAAGTCGGATGCTTTTTAGTTCAGACTAAAGTCCGAGTTTTAGTTAGTATCCTGACAAGACTTCAAACTCAGAAGCCGAAAATTTTAGAGATTTTTTAAAAGTATTTTTTATACTTATAAAAAGGCTGAAATTGTTTTAAACACTTAGTTATCAAAACAGGTTTTAACCCGTTGAATTCTGTTTTGTGTATGAAGTTCATTTTGCGTTGGAATATGTTGTGAAAAAAAGTGTTTATTTTTTCATTTTTGTGGCAGATTCTGCAGGTGTTGTTAGAAGTGCTCGGCAAACTTTCCTCCGACTCGGAACAGGGTGAAAACGTGGAGTACCGGTTAGGAGTACTGGAACGCTGTGTCCTCACCTCGATGCTGGGCCAATTACTGCCAGTTATCGTGACAGTACTGGATGATGAGAAGTTCTGTCATCTCCCCGTCGCCAAGAGTTTGTTGCCGACTGTTACGTCATTGACTGTCATGGCTACGAAGGTAAGTGTCACGTCGTTGACTGTCTTTGTTACGGCGGTAAGTGTGGCGCCATTGACTGTCATTGCTACGGGGTAAGTGTGACGTAATTGACTGTCGTGGTTACGGCGGATGAGTGTGACGTCATTGACTGTCTTGGCTACAGGGGTAAGTTCAATTGACATGGCTACGGGGGTAAGTGTGACGTCAATAACTGTCATGGCTACGGGGGTAAGTGTGACGATATTAACTGTCATGTCTGTGGGGGTAAGTGTGACGTCATTGACTGTTGTGGCTACAGGGGTAAGTTCAACTGACATGGCTCCTCTGGATCCACAAGTCCACCACGCCACACAACATGCCAGCAACCCACCCACTGTCACTGAGCACAGTATCTA